>JBAGKK010103095.1:0-25917 GCA_037177015.1 Euceroptres primus
TACGTTTAGAGACGCCCGCTTTAAGCCCAAGGCCATTGAGGCAACCCCCGAAGCCGGCCTTAAATCGGGCTTTCAGTATACTTTGAATTATCCAATTTGAGAATCTAATAGTAAAAACTCGATCGCGATTTTTTTTGCAACAATGAAAATTTATCATCGCTTTGTCTTCCTTGAAAAACGCACAATGTTAATGAACAAATTCATATCTCGTAAACTATTTGTCGTAAGATATTCGCTAAGGGCTCATTTTAAAGCTTATTTTATACCCTAAAAACAAAATCTTATACCTTTTTTACCTATCTCTTAATCGAAAGAAACAATCCAAGCAAACGTGTTGAGAAAATTTTGCGATTTCACGTTTTTTGGTAATAACAAAAAATTGATTAAGAATTCAGCCTCGAACTTTTCAGGGCTTCGAAAGGACGCCCATCTAAACATTTTAAGACAAAGTTCTCCGTGCTGCTAATTTGTTCTAGCAAATGGCCTTTTTGCAGCTAATTTGACTGTACTGCCGTCCAAAGTAAAAAGATAGGTAAGTGACTTTGTGGTTTAGGGTTATTCTCTTAAACCTAGCAACAGAAAAGTCGACCTAAGCGACAATGTCACTTACCTATCTTTTTACTTTGGACGGCAGTGTACTATTCTGATAACGCATGTGGGCAGCTATTATTGTGCAAAATATACAGGCTTGCATTTGTCATTCTTGTATAGTATTACTTCGCCAATTCTCAACGATTTCCTAGAATCGTTGTGTAATTTTTAGGATTTTTTGTTTTTAATTTATTATCATAATAAATAAATACCTTTTTAATATTTAGGATTAGCAGTCAATGATACAATTAATATTGATTAGGATATTATAATCACGATTAATTTTAAACTTTTATTTTTGTTTTAATTTTTGATAAAATTTAGCTTCTGAATTAATTCATGTTAGAAAGTACTTTCAGAAAGAAATGGGATGCACATATTTTAGATAACATTCTACCGAAGTCTTACTTGGGAATAAATGATTTGTATTAATATTTTTTTGGGTCTTAATTTGCTTTGACTTGAAATTCAAGAGGTACTCCTGTGTTTTTGAGGTCGCTGCATTCGAATCTAAAGTCAAAATTTAAACATTCGAAATGGCTGATGCAATATGACGGACCAAAAATTTTTATAATGTATAATACTTGGACTTTGTTGACAAGATGGTAACTAAAAGGGTTTTTTTTTGGATTCCCGAATCCGAATTTAACAATTTTGACTTCAAATTCGGATTTAGCGACTCAAACAAGTCCTATGTACACTATGGTCGACTGAAGTTTCAAAATTTTTTTCTTGACATTTCTCCGCGTCAAAGTAGTGGGTTAATCAGAGGTCGAGGAGACAAATAAGTTGACCACACCTTACACAAGTGTCCTTTGGGGAAAAGTAGTCGTAATATGACTCATCTATTTTTGAAGATATACACATACATGTACACAAAAAGGCGGAAAAATGAAAATTATTTTTTCCTAAATTTATCCTTGTTTACGAGAAATGAGCAGTATATAAGCCTGGACTGAATTGAGAAAGGTATTAGTTATCAATCAAAATGAAACCTGCAATTGTCGCCATCTTTGCTGTTCTGTGTGTGGGTTTAAACATGGATGCAGTTGCTCCATCCAACTTTGTAGCTGCTAGTAACCCGCCGCCGGAACACCAAAAATGTCTTGCGTGTCTTGGCCTTAATGTTGTATGTTCGAAAGATTGCCAATGCTGTGGCGAGTTAAAATGCAAAAGTAAGTTTCAATTTAATTAATTTCAATTTCATTAATTCTCCAAAATTAAAAAGAAATTATATATCATTGATACATGTATAATTGTATAACATTAATATATAAATATTATAAAATTATAACATTTCTTTAGTCAGAGATCGGCACACATAAATTATTTCTTATGTTTACAATTTGTCTTAAAACACGAAATTTAGTTAAACACCGAGGGGTTAATCAGAGATAAACTCGTGCAATCTGCACGGAAAAAAATCTGTAAGAGAACTAGGTATAAATTCAGTACCTGAACCAGAGAAACGACAACATACCGAAATTAGGGATATGTAACTCCTAAAATAGGAAAACTTCATACCTACGATAGGTATTTAATCTCCATCGTAGGTATAAAGTTTTGCTATTTTAGGTATTACACATCCCTAATTTATAGGTTTTGTCGTTTCTCTGGTCCAGGTACTGAATTTATACCTAGTTCAGTTACAGATTATTTTCCATGTGGTGTGTACTTTGTATACAATCTTGTTCAATCCACGCAACTTGCAATTTCTATGCAAACTCATGCAATCTTATGCAATCTTATATAATCTCGTGCAATCTCATGTAATATTATGCAATCTTTTGCAATCTTACAATCTTTTGCAATCTTGAAATCTCGTGCAATCTTTGGCAATCTCATGCAATCTTTAGCAATCTTTGGCAATCTTGCAATCTCGTGTACACGAAGAATCCAAGTAATTAACTCCTCGTCATACACATAGATCCTACGGCGTAGGGCGATTTTCAAAAAATATATTTAAATGAATTGAATTTAATCTAAAGGAACGTGCTTTGAAATCTTTCTATTAACCAATAAAAATTTTTTCATTGCAGAGACAGTTGGCCTAGTAGGCCTATGCTTATCCGTATAACCTTAGCATTGAGATCCTGCGCTCGGAAAAGGTTTTCTGCAGTTTCCCTTTTCCCTGAGAAAATGTTCAGGCAAATACGAGCGCTTGAAATAAAACTCGTCTGCAGCATTTAACAACTATAGCAGTATATAAATATTTAATCATAATGTATTTAATTGAGCCAGTGTTATAATAAATTCATAATTAATAAAAATAATACAATCGTAAGTAGTTATTTTTCAACATAAAGACTTGGATTGATTTTCACTTACAAAAAACAACGAAATTGGTATAAAGAGGCATATAATGAATAATGAAATTTAAAGATACTTAATTAACTTTTCTTCAATAAATTAAATAATGGTAAACAAAAGTAAAAAATAAAGAGCTTTATTAGAAGCCGATTAAATTCTATACTTTGCTAACAAGTTCTGTCTTTTACGAAAAACTATTTTCAAATTGAAAAATAAAAATAAAATAGTATTATCAAAGTATGTAACTGAATCGGCCTCTTTAAATTATTCTAATAATTTATTTTTACAGGCCGAAACGTGCTTTGTAAGTTTCAAATTCTCCTTTTTTCTAGCATATTTGCCAAAGACATTATCATATGAAGAAGCCTATACATTCAAATATCGTAAAAATTTCGTTCCCGCCAAAATAAAAAATGACATTTTTTTACAAAACAGGCATTTCTACACTAGTGCAGAAAATAAGTACAAATTTCTGTACTACTTTTAGAATTTCGTACGCGAAGACAAAGGGCAGGACACTCACCAGAAGGTGCTGTTCAATCTTACGTTTTGGCTCGAGTGTTCAGGGTCTCAGGTTTTAAATATATCTCAAAAGGCAAAAGGGATGCTGCTGTCAGCTGCACCCACTAACCATTTCACCGAAATAGCAACCCCGTCTTGATATTTTCAGAGGTCATAAAAGCGATTAGCCGTCAAAATAAAATTATTCCAGCGGTGTACATTCGCACTGAACTTTTTTGGGGCAAAGACCCATGATATTTTAGGAACAACATTTCTATTATTTTTATAATGTAATATACAAAAATAGTAATTTAATGATAATTTCGATTTCTATTTCTACAGTACGTAGATTTGATAAATTAAAAATTTATTATTATTTATTAAAAAGCTACAATCAAGATTTTGCAAACGTAAAATTCTGAAAGAAAAATATTTCAGTTTCCGTATACATATCTTAGGATTGCCTGGGGGAGAAAAATGTTTTGTATTTTACGGGATCTATAAACTTTTTGTGTTCTGCCGAAGATGAGGAAAAGTACAAATAAGTCTACAGTCACGTCTGTCTAGACGGGCAATTACGTTGAGAAATAAGAGCCTTCGTTTCTCAAACGCATATGCCCTTGACTTATTCTTATCAGTCACGTGTTTTGGACTTTTATTTCAATATTAAATAAAAAATAAACAATATTTTAAAAGCATTTTTAATTTTAAATAAAGACAATGTAAACAAATTGTTTTATTGATTTTTAAATAGCCTTATAAGTTTATGTTTTCTTCAATTAATTCCTAGTAAATTTAAACTCAAAATGTTATGTAAGTGCAAATATATCATTCTGAGTGACTGCATTTCATCTTGGCTATATTTGCGCGAGACTTAAAGTTAGATGCCAGTATGTCTTTCGTGGCGTTGTATAAATACTCGGCAATCTACAAGAGGATCGAGTAACTCCGAATCTCGAGGATAGGTAAAGCAACCCCTAGAGTGGCAATCCATTTTGAGTACTTTGTACATCCACCGCTGTGCCGGTTGTTGAGCACATTGCAAATAAACTCCTGTTCGTAAAAGTTATTCCTATCGAAGCGACATAAGCAAATTTTGCAAGCTTCAGAACGAATTTCGATTCTAAAGATATTAAAATATGTATAAGGGAGAGTGCCTCGATCTGGATAAAAGAAGTTTTGACTTTATAATAATAATTAAACATTTTACAGAAAAAAGAAAAGTATTACGTACCAAATTGAAGATAAAACATTCCTTTAAACAATACTAGTAACGTAAAAAAGATTATATCAAATATTTATCCGTAATTAATCTTTTTCTAAACCATTGCACTTTTATCCAGATGAGGATTTGTGACCACGATCCGATTAATCGTATTTTACAGCACTCACAGTGTTAATTGATCGATATTTCCCTTGATCTCATCGAATAGCATTTCAGCACTGTTACTTTTAAATGTTTTTGTCTTGATAAAAGTAATATTTTTAAATTTTAAATAATTTTAAAAAATAAATTAATTTAAAATTTTAAACATACATATTATAAAAAATACACCAGCTATTATCTCTATCGTATTTATACTACAGTCGGACATCCACCATGTCATAATTTCATTGGGGGGAGTTATTACTTGATGGGGGGAGTTATTACTTGATGGAGGTAGTCCAGAGGAGAAATTGGAAGTTGCGCAGCAGGCATTTACGCACACACGTATGTATCCATGTGTAGGTGTAAACTATCTGCGCAAACGCCTTCTCGAGAGTAGGGTCAAACGATCGAGACTAGTAGCGGGGAATATGACATGGTGAAAGTTTACATGGCGGAGGTTCGACTGTATTAAATGATGACAGTTACTTCTGCCAACTTCAAATTTTGAAAAAATCTATTAAAATAGCCAGATCTTTTATGTTGGCAAAATGCGCGGTTCATTTGAAAAACTTTTGAGTCTTTTGTTCGTGAATTATCCAGATCGGGGAAAATGACACCACCAATAAGAACATCTTAATTACGTTGTTTGTGATAATTATAAATCTATTTCCGTGGAAAGTTTTAAAGCCAAATGTTTCATGAATACAAAAAAAAAAAGAAACAGTTGTAAAAAACTTCTACGGCAGTAAAAATAACGAAATTATCAGATGTAAAAAGTTACGCCTTCATGTCGAAAACAGATTTTTTAATTTTTTGATTTAAAAACGGCAAATAAGTGGTAAACCGTATCATGACAAAATCTCTTTTTGATAATTTTAATTATAAAAAATTACTCCAGTTCGTTTAATTCAAATATTTAGTTATTTTTACGTATTATTCAGGTCGGGAACCTATCCAGTTCGGGTCACTCTCCCCTATCTCTAAAAATTTCTTGAAAGAAAAGCATAAAATTTGTTACAGGTATTTTTTCAGAGGAATAACTTTTTCTCCAGACAACTTCACGTCTTTTAAAACACATGTTTTATCAACGAAAAACAAAAAAAAATTATCTCGATACTTGGGTAAAATTTATCTTGTAATTTATTGCAGGTATTAAGATAAAAAACTTTATTAAGATAAAAAACTACTCTTTTTTCTATGTGTATAACATGTAAAAATCTCTTACAAATTATAACAACGAGAATAAGCTGCTTGTCTGTTTTATTTTTTCATTACTTTTCCACAAAAACAACTAATTTGCCCACATCTGGCGGGAACATTCTCGGAAGCATTCAATTTAATCAAAACAGGATTTTCCTGAGATCTGCGGAGGAAATTTTAATTTCCTAATTGAATAAAAAGAAAAAAAATCTTAATTTTTTTCCTTTGGGCTTCGCCACACTTTCTCAGTGCAAACTATTTGCTCGTTTTCTCGATTCTTCTTGCAACGTTGGTGGGCCACGTTCATTCAATAACGGCAGCTCTTGCTCACAAAGAAATAACCGAAGCCAGGCAGAGCTTGTATAATACTTCATGAGGCACTAAACGCAATGCACGACCGAGATTAGAATTCTCTTTATGAATCATGCTTTAAAACCATGCCTTCGGCACGTATCGAAATTTAAAATATCTCGTCCCCATTGGCATCAATAATATTACGTTACCACATTTCTTATTGTTGAAATTCAAAAAGCTTCTCCATGACTCAATCTTGTACCCTCAAACAAAATAAGAAACAAAACCAAACAAAAAAAGACGGATTAAAGAAGAATAAAAAAATTACGCTTTTTTATAACTTAAAAATCATTTTCACGGTACCTGCTGCTGCCAGTTTTAGAGAAATAAGAACAAAACTCTGATACGTACCTGAAACAAACGAAAAATAAAAATCAGTCTTTCATAATCGGATTTTATAATACATTTTCAAAATACACAAATGCAATAGTTTTTTTTCGTTGAAGATAGACTCGGACAATATTTTCCATACATTTAACTGATAAAAAACTTTATTGTTTGAACATAAGGTACAGTTGTTTCTAGAAAAGACAGTCACCAATAAGAGTACAGTCCTTTAAGATCACATTTAAGAAAGTCCGTTTATTACTGAAAAGATGACAGTTGAAGATAACGTATAAGACTATGACAGAGAACGATTTGTCTAGTTCCGATTCTTTTTTACTGGGTGTCAGGGAGATGAAGGAGTGTGTCAGTTTCTTTTAGGAGATCAGGGAAACTAAGGCGAATAGTCCCATCAGATAGAGCAGGCGTCGTCGAAACGTTAAGTTACATATTTGGATTCCATCCAGTGGCAATAAACTCATACGTCATTGAACCGCCACCCTTATTCGTTTTTACATATCAGCCGCAGTGCTTTAGCTCCTGGATTTATGCCAATATCCTTTCTCTCTCACCCCTCAACTCTATTATTCGAAAGTAATATCGCGAATTTCTTCAGACCTCCTACTCCCAGCATCATCTCTGAACCCTGAATATCTCTCAAGATTTTCAAGATGCTCAAGTAAATCTAACATTTATTTTCAAGAGGGAAACGAAATCTGTTGCTTCCTGATAATAGAACTCGAATATTACATTACTTTTATTAAATACTGAAAACAGTTTGAAAGATAATAATTATTATTCATATCTCAATTTCTTCGCTTGAAATGTTCAGAAATAATCCATAAAATTATTACTTTCTTCAGGTTGTCGATAGGGTGAGTGCACGAATCAGTGGTCAGACGAATATTTATTTTCTCTGAATAAAATTGTTATAATGTTATAAAAGTTCAGTCATATGAAAGAGATTGGCATTTATTTTCGAACCTTTTTTTGACAGATAGCAAAATGTAATACATACATACTTTTTTATTTATGAATTTCCAAAAGACATGTCCGAACATAGAATCGTTGTCTGTCCACCGGTCGTTTACCCTATCGACTGAAATTCGGATTAATTTCAGAATGATCTGCAACAAGAGACCTTTATTTTTTTAAAATTAACCTGACATTGGTTCACATTGTACCTCTTTTCGGTTCACTTTTTATGCAAATCATTTTAAACTTTTTTACGTTCATCTTCAACTCACAATTGTCTATTGTTTATTTGAAGATGCTGTTTATTATTTAATTTTTTACATCTTTTAATAAAAAAAATGGGTAGAGGCGGTTCGATAACATAACCGTCATGAGATTAGAAGGAAGGCAATAAAAAAGAGGGGCACAAAACGAGCAAAAAAGTAAGTTATTTGCTTAATGAACCTCTCACTTCTCACAAGAATGAGGAACGACCTTGAAAGTGTTTTTATATATGTATGATGAGAAGAATTTAATAATCGTAATTTAGCCTGATGTGACGTGATCTTAACGAAGAGAGTCGATTAGAAAAAGAAGACCATGTTAGGATGCGCTTTCCTAGTAACGAGAGTCGTTAAGGATACCCCTGAAGGTGCTTTAACGTTTGGATTCTTACTTTCCTTGAAGGTTAGAATGCCGTGGAGAAGGCCTTAGCGCGCTTTTACGGTTCTTAAATTGGCTTCAGTATTCCTGCGGTTGGAGTTTTGCCAGTTTTATTTGTCCAGGGACGCATACCTTGACGGCCTCTTGGCCCTAGACTCTAGAACTCTAGACAGTCTAGACTTTTAGAGACTTTAACCCAACACTTCTTTTAACAAATCGAACGTGCCTAAAAACAATATGCTATAATTATCGTATAATGGAATCTCATCAAGTCGCAAATGAGATAGTATCGAAGAAAATGAATTATATTACTTGATAACACTTGAAAAGTGGATACACTGAAAAAAATGCTTTTTAATCTATAGTATGTGCTATTGCGATCTGCCAAAAGCAATAAATGCTGTTGATTTCAAATAATAATTTGCTTTAGAATTGATAGAATCGCTGTTGAATCAAAATCTACCATTTTTGAATCAATGTTTACCGTTTTTTAATCAACAGGTATACTGTAAATTTCATAGTATATTATTTTTCATCAAAGTATTTGCTTTTAACAAATCGCAATAGCACGTGGTACATAAATTAAAAAGTATTTTTTCTTGGTGAACATTTAAATAAACGGTTCAACATGAAATCATGCTTTTTTTCTATTTTCTTGCAGGAACGCTAGATACTGATAAAATTTATGGTCTTGGAAATACTAATTTTAAGTATCTCTCATCAGAGTGCAACATTTGCTTTTCAAAAGAGAGAAAAAAAAGGTGAAAACCTGGCGACACTTGCGTTATAGTAAAATTAAGCTTAAAAAGGAAGAACCGATGCGGACTTTACGTTGGAGAGGATCCAAAAGATTTTTCCGTTTTAGCGTCGGAGAACTGCCAAAATAAGGCGAGGGTAGAGGCACAGTGTACAACGGTAGCAATTTTTCTTGCCGCGTCGACAGCTGGCCCTGCAATTTGCATTAAAAAGCTGCCCTTCCAGTCTTCCGACTACTTATTTGCGGTATCCGTCAGACGTAATATCAAAAGAAAGACCAACAGCTGAAGACGTGACGCGTATCGAAGATCCGCAAGGAGATCACGATTCTCATCCCTCGTAAATCGTCTAGTCAACTGATGACGTATAGAATTTCAAAAGTTTAATGGCACTATGCCTACGTTTCTATAATATGCACGTAGAAAAGGTAGAAAAGCGTGTAGGTTATGAGAGGTTTTCATCCGCTATATTTCATCTAGCGAGTTCTTGTTAACTCTCTGTTCTTTGAGATTTAACTTCTCACAAAACGCCTTGGCACTCACATTCATGTTCTATTACCTTGTATTTGTTGTTTCTTTTGAGTCCACTTTACAAAAACCGTGTATTTATTGTCCCACTTACACCCATTTTTATCGCCTAATGACAAAAACAAATTGACTTAAAACATTTCTTTTCTGCCTCTTTACTTATTATTTGCTCCCAACTTACTTCCAACTTTCTTAATTCTATTACAACAAGAACGTAAAAAATAAAAGATAAGCTAAAACGCCCGGTTATCGCCAACTTAAGCATTTTCGCCAACTTCAGAAATCCTTATAGATTTTTTAAAAGATTTGAATGAAAAGCAATTAATATTTATAGAAATTTTAATCATTTATGATACAGAAAGATCTTAATATTTATTGTTTTTGCAGTTCAAATTATTTAATTATTTTTGAATATTAAAAACACTGTTTGGTAACCTAATTAATTATGAATTTAATCATTTATGTTTAAAATGCTATTGTGATCTTAGCTAACTATTTTTGTCATTTTTAAAATAAAATACACTTCAAGCTAACATTGTAAAACATTGTAAAACATTGTAAAAAAACATTGTCACTGCTTTTATTAATGTTGAAATTAACTAAAAATCTTTTTTTGATACACTTTCAATGCTTTATTTATATATAACATAAACCTGCTAGTCGTCGTTGATAATTGGGGTCTTGGCGATAACTGGGCGATACCTTAATTTTTATCTGATAATTTCCAATTTATTATTTTTAAGAATGAAATAAATACGTGGATAGACGGAAAATTTTATTGATCGAGAATGGTATACTTCTGAAGGTTAACTTTTGGCTCAAATTAACTCAGTCATGTGGACACAAGCAAGTTCAATATTAATGTCAAGTTACACGGTAGTACAACACATAAGTTGATTATCTCCATCGCGAAAGCCATATACGAAAGTTGATAAGATGCCTCAGGGCGAATTTCTCCCTTATGCTTGTCGATTGGTTTATGGGTTTCAGTTATCGTGTATTTGACTGTGAAATAGCTGTGGGTTTGTCGCCATACCTTTTCACCTTAAAATATACGCTCTGAACGTTGAATGTGCATATTTTAAATTGTTGAAAAAATTTCCAGTTCAAATTCTGATTTTGGCGAAGCGTACAACAAAAAAATTGGTTTTTTGGTATTGTTGACGTAACCCATAATTAACGATGGTAGTGTATGTCGTAACTCTAAAAAACCAAGTGTCGTTCGTTGACATAACGACACTTTCAGAATGGTGTTGGTATCAGATTAAGTTCAGGTCATTTCCGGTCGCAGGACAAGTTAGTGATTAGTGTCGTTATTTTGTTTTCTCTGATCGATCTCAGGTACTTTACAACTCGATCCCTACAGGTACAGCTTTAGCAGAAACAATCAGTTGCGGCACTACGCCGTGTTCGTGCCTTCGCTAATTACTGCACTGACACGTTTACGAGCACTGTGTCCTGCCTGGATTCTCCACATGGGTACTCTGCATACATGGGTGTGAGTACAAACTAATGGCATGCTTGCGCG
Source organism: Euceroptres primus (assembly GCA_037177015.1). Classification (NCBI taxonomy): domain Eukaryota; kingdom Metazoa; phylum Arthropoda; class Insecta; order Hymenoptera; family Figitidae; genus Euceroptres; species Euceroptres primus. The sequence continues at coordinate 11,078 of JBAGKK010103095.1, forward strand.
AGTACCACAACATGGCATAAGAATGAAGTTCTTGCATAAAATCGGAGTTTATATAAATACCGTTCCTGGAAGCTGGAACCCTATCTAGAGTCTTCATTAGGCAAAAAATATTTAAGAATATCACTGATATGGTGCGAATAATAATTACTGGAAGTTAATGTTCTAATTTCAACATTTACTGCAAAGGAAGTCCATATCAAATTCATATAATTACATGGTGTTGAAACTTACAATTTAAACATTTCAATCTCTATTGCAAGAGAAAGCATCTTGTTTTATAAATTTTCTTGTCACCTTTACACTTTTTAATTCGTGTTTTTGACGTGTACAGCACGATCTGAAAGTATAATGTATATGCAATGTTATCCTGCCCTCGTGGATTTTATTATGAGAAATAAATCAGGAAACTTGATACAGAAGGCCTTTCCTGCAATTCATCCAGGGGGGAAGTCATTTTTACAAGACGTTTTAGTGTACAGTCTACTCGTGATTTGCATAACGGATCTTCTTCGCCCCGCAATATGAGCAAAATTTAACCTTTCCCCGTTGACAAACAATCGAGCTTGCCCGGAATTACGAGCCCATGAAATAATTTCCATCCAGGTTTCGAATTTCAATGATTCGCTTTCGCGTGTAAAAGGTTTCCTCATTTGCATAAAACGCCACAAACGTGTATTGCAAACCGGTACAATTTGCGTTTATTGGTCAATAAATAATTGAAAATCATGTCCTTTTTTTCATGTTGCAAGTGTTACTTTCTTCGAGGTCTCGAATTTTCAAGTACAAAGTTGCACATGTTTTCTCATTTGATACTGATGAAAACATGTAAAATTATTTTTAAATTATTCGTTTTTGTTATTTGTCAGAGATGAAGGAAATGTTAAGAGATTTTATTTATAGGAGGATACTCCTCAAGGAGTAAAGGACTCGAATTATTAAATTAAAATTAAATTAATTAAAATTAAATTAATAAATAATGGACAGAAATTCCATCAGCCAAATATAAATTCACGTAGTTTATTTATTGTATAAGAACCGCGAGAATTGACAAATTCTATAAAACTTAAAGAAGTTCTTCAGGTATCGTAAAACCCTTTAAAAACCTTATGGTGTGCGAACCTGTTCCCTTTGGTGAGACTAGGTAACCAATAAAATTAATCATACGTCTAGGCACTGTTTGAAAAGACATGTCGTTTCTATAAAATACTAAAATTTATGCAATAATAAACATAAATTTTTATGAAGCAGTATTTGGCAATTTAAAATACAATACGGAATAATTAATAAAGAATGTGGTAAAATTCATTCGATTTATAATTTATTGTTAAAAAACTAATGTTTACACAATTTTCTTTTGAAAGAAACGACGGCCCTCCTAAGAATTTTATTTATGTTAGGTTGGGGAATTAGGGAGTGTAGAAAATAAGTGAATGCATGTTTCATTTTTTAACTGCTCGCTTCGTCGAAAACTTTAACAGTTCACACAGTTTGAGAATACAGAATAATTTGTCGTGAACATTGGTGGCTGACCAATGACTGTAAATCATTGAAATCACGTGTGTACGTATACGTGAACGAAAGGCTGCGGTTTTAACCGCAGGAACACATTTTATGGATCGCTGGTACGAGAAAGGCTGCGAATAGAAACCGTGATTGAAATTCGATCTTTGACTTTATATTCAACGTCTAGGATTTTTGATGAAAGAATAACAACCAACGGTGTTTTTTCCTCGGCACAAGAACGCATTCTTTTCACAAAAGATAATGAGAAATGACAATTCAATTATACTTAAAAAAATTTAAAAACTGATCAGTTAATTACATTAAATTACATTTAATCACATTCCTTCTGAATTACCAATTTACAAAATGCAATTTACTAGTTCTGCAAAAAAAAGTTAATTAAATTTTATTCTTAGAGCCTTTAGAAATTGTATTGAATTCGATATGAAATTGAAACAAGAAATTCGAAAGGAAATTTAATTGCGGAAATCAAATACCCATTTAGAGTTTCCACACGAATCACGGAAAATCAGAATTGCTCCAGGGAATTGGTTCACGTTGCCGTTTTATTGACTGTACTTTATAATTTAATCATCGAAAGGAAAATCCCTGATTAGATTACGGGAAAATCGGAAAATTGGGTGATTTTGGAATCAATGTATGTCAAAGGTCGGTGAACTCGAGTTCATCGGTCATCCCGCGGTTCTCTGGTTGCGCACTTGTCTCACGAGCGATTCCCTTATTCGGTACATCTTGGTGCTTTTGCAATCGACTCTACTTCTGGCAAGAAGTTAAGTACATACACGCGTATTTCTGAATCTGTGTTAGAATGCACGCACGCGTTTACACGGTCGCGCTAAGGCGAGTGCGGAATTTATTATGAGATGCGGCGCATTTGCTCTTCTCCGCGGTGAGTTTCTGACCAATGATGGTTTCTCGTTAACGCACGATAAATTACGAGAATGGGTAAAAAAAGGACTCGAGAAGGCGTACTGAAAAATAGCACTCGAGCACGCGAAAGTGAGATATTAATTTTTTTGCGAGAGACTCTTTTTATATTTTAGTGCGAGAGTTTAAAGTTGAAGAATTCATGTCAGAGTTGAAAATTTAATATGTTAAATTTATGGTCGATTCTCCAGTATACCTTGAGATTTCAAGTCCTTATTATTTATCGATATTACTGAAAAGAAATAATAATAATAATTAACATCAAGATGCAAATAATTTTAACAAAAAAGACCTGGAATAATTGTTTTTTTTTTGTATAAACTTATAAATAACGATGGCGAAAATGTTGAAAATGTCCTGGTCAATTTCAACATTTCCTTTGATTAGTCTTTTTTTTATATCTCAGGTTCATTTCGAACCAAATCAATTTTTGTTTTGGTTTGTTTTAAACGAGAACTCACATTTCGATGTTTCGAACTCACATTTTTGCTTTTTATTTTATCACTTGACCTTAATATTTCTTGTACTTTAAAGTCCTTTTTCCTTCTTGTTCTCCCCCGTCCCTTTTTATATCATTACTAAAGAATTCTGAAGAATTTACATTTCTGGAAATAGGAATCGGCGACAAATTTGCAATAAAATGAAAGAGTATAATAACAGCAGAGGAAGAATTCGTGATTTTGTTTTTCGTTGAGGAAATGTGGGTTCAGTGGATGTTTCTAGCGAGGGAATCATTGGTGGTTCGTTCCCAGACTTCTCAGGAGGTGGTCCGAATCATTCGTTCGGTTCGCGCACGATGGGGAACAGAACTGCATCCATGTGAAATACCGAGAGCACGTTGATCCCATGGACCTCAACGCATACTTACACATGGGGTACGACCTGTCGGTTTCGAATTGATGGGTTGCTTCGCAGAAAGGGGCTGTTCTTTTTTCCCTCCCTCTCTCTCACTCTCTCTTTTCCCCTTGTCTCTCTTTCTCGCTCCTTTCTCTCTCTACTGTCAATAAAAGAATAGTGGAATTCGATTGCAGTTAGAGTAACGTGAAACCCATTAAATGTATCCGTATCTATAAATGAACCCTGTCAAACAAATTGACTTATATAAATTGATATCGTTAGATTTGGAAACTGAAGTAGCATTCCAATTAGTTGGAAATAATGAACTTCTGGGTTTTGTTTTTGTTTTGTTAAACCTATAAAAAAAAATTAACAGAATTCAAAGGAAAAATTCCTAATTTCTTGAAATCATTCTGAACGATCTTTAAATAATTCTTGACCCTCAGATACGTGGGCAGAAAATAGGAATATCGCGAAAGTTTTGCTTGGACCTAAAACTAAACAAACACGAATGGTTCCCTAAGCAGACAACTAGGAATATTTTTCATTCTTTTAAATGCTCTTTCAGGGAACCGCTTTTGCAAATTTATATATGATATCCATCTACAAAAAGATTGTGGACACATTTGGCTAATTTACAGATTAAATATTTTCAAATATAATATTGATTTTTAATTTTTCTCGTAAAGCCTCAGTAGCGTTACTTCAAATTTTATTTTATCTTCATAATCCCGCACTTGCTATTGAAAAGGGAGTAGTTTTTGTGGGATGGATTGTACGGTGCAATGTAATTAATGAAGGGAGATTGTGCAACCCCCGTTGGATTTGCCTTAACCCTTCCTTTTCTCTTTTCCTGTTTTTTCTTTCGTCGAAAATACAGTCCCAGCGGGCAGTCGATTTTGCATATAGCAAGTTGAGAGCAGCTGACCACTCTCTTCGGGGCTGCCAACGCAGCTTCAATCTTCCTTCTCTACCCTTCCTATCCATACGTACACTTCCACCTTTTAGTAGGGGATCCGATTAAAAAGAACACAGAAAAGATAAACCGGGTGGCAGATGCGATGGTTACGCTTGAGCGACAGAAATCTCGTTTGTGGTGCATTATTATGTTATGTTACCCTTGCAGTTACTCAAATTTACTGCCAATGTGGTTAAATCAGTTGGCCAAACATCCGAATAAAGACACTTTCATGGTCCATTTGAATTTACATTTTTTTAAAGCTCGAATACCTTTTAAAGTTCAAGTTATATTTATTGTTGTTCTGAAATTACCATCCCAGTTCAAATTCAACTCCTCTCTCAAAATTTGAACGCATTCAATAACGAAAAAAATAACTATGTTGGGCAAAGCTTATGAATGTCTGTCCCGAAGTGGTTCTCTTTGCACGACAGCCTAGATTCCTAGATTTTCAAGTGAGGGGGATGAGGAAAGGAGGGACTGGATTTCAGAGTAATGTTTGATGTGCAGAAAAACATACACGAAGACCCGTATTTGGCGCTACCCAGTAGACATATATGCGTATATATGAGACTTATATGGACATGTATATTTGTACAAGGCTTTTAGAATATGCGGTCTTTGAATGTTGGTCGTTGTTAAAAGTGTATTGTGAGTTGTGCAACGATTTTAAGCTCAGGGGAAAATGCAGGTATGGTAATCTTATCCCAGGACTGACGACTGAGGTGACTGACTGAACTCTTGAGTAAGCAATTCATCCCGGACTGGTGCACGCGTAAGTGGGAAGCACTTTACTTTGTCCAAATCAAAATGAATGAATGGATTCATTTGAATGCTGCAGTCAATTTCTTCATAATATATGGGCAATCCTCTGATACTTTCAGATTTTCATACCACAAATTTTGAAAAATAATAATTTAAGCACACAATAACCGTTTGCCTTAGTTCGAATTTTCACTGCAAATTGGTACCTTTTCGGTTACGCTTACAACATTAGATTTTTCGAAATTGAGTTTAATATAATAATTCAATTTGAAATATCCAATGTTCTAAGCGTGGCCGAAAAAAGTACCAATTTGCAGTGAAGATTCGAACTGACGACTGCACACCTCTACTTATTAGTCAATATTTAATAAAGAGCTTTTAAAATTATATGTAAATTATAGATAATTCATTTTTGAAACAAGTGAAGGATTATTGATGCAGGGTGGGTGAAAACTTTTACTAGGATAAAAATAAAAGATAATTACTGAAAACGTATCAGTCATAAAAAATGAGAGTTGAAAAAGAATAAATTTCGAGAATCATAAAATGATATTCAGTTCAAAGTTTGCAAAATCCATTGTCGTTGTGAGTCCTTGGCTTTGAAAATATACGTCGGAAACCATACTACTGACTGACAGGTAGGTGCTGCCGCGACATAACGATAATGTATCGACTTTGAAGACACCATAAAGCTCTGTATGTGGTAGCGACGAACCCACAAATGGAAGCGCAGATGCGTTGAAGAAATTCTTTTGTTTTTTATATTTTTCCAGGGAGGATGGTGGGGTGAAACCGTGTCTTCTACAAAGGAAGAGTTCATGATCTGGTCCCGCCCCAAAGCAATAAACCTTCTTGCTTTCTTTAAATAAGCACCATTAACTTTCCTCGTCCTTTTTTATATTCAGAGGCAACCCATTGCGATACTGGGAACTCTAAGCGAATAAAAATAATGGAGAGTACTTGCTATTAATTTTCTTCAACTTAATAATAATTGAAAGTGGTTTTGAGGTTTTGACGAACTCTCAAATATTTTTGGCACATTTGTAAATTATATTATTATATTTTGTGCACATTACTCAGGGAAAGAGACACTAAATATACCGCAGTGTTGCAATCACAGACAGGTCTTTAATTGGATGCAAAAAATTGCAATGTTAGCAATCTTCTTTATGGAATAAAAGACTTTATGTGTCGTACATTAAGAGTTTTACTTGCAATGATTGCTACAAAACCTGTTCCAAAGAAGGAAACATAATTTTACCTGGTTTTATTTCATGGCACGAATCTCCCACGGGAAAAGAAAGAACTTAATAATCATACAAGGCTTGAATCAACCTTCGAAAAGCTGGAAGCTGATGCTTTGCTGAAGATCAAAGTAAGAAAAGTCACCTCTGCGCACGTGCACTGGGTCTTCAATTCAGATTGCTGTTTATAGTTAAACTGATGATAATCTGTAATCAGAGTTTCTTTCCTTTCTATTTGTCAAGGGGAAAGAAAAAGTTGTTACAAAAGTCAGAATGTAGAACCAGACACTGTAAAATTCTAAACCAACACAATATTTTTAATTAAAGTGGTACAATTTTATCATAATACTATTGAATTAAAAATTAATTTGAAATCTGAAACTTTGTGAGTAAATGCAATACAATTTGGAGAGAAAGCTTGACTATAAAAACCCACGTCGATAATAATCCGAGGAATCGGATTAATCCCGCTGAGTGACTTCATGGAATACCCATGAAGGTACTCACGTCCGTGCACATCGCGAGCGCCGCGGAACTTACGCGTATAAGGTTTCAACTGAGCTCGTGAAGATAATCGCAAAGACCGGCTTCGCTTTTTCAGTGAAATTTTTCAGCAACTGGTCTGCTGTCGACGAGACGAGATACGAGATCAAGGATGTTGATGTCAATACCTTAGCGGCTTTAGCTTATATGCCTTATATATACCGGATACTCGTCACTCGTCATGACCACGAGTCTTTGCCTCCGTTCTTATATATTACATATCGCGAGTTCAGTAGCCCGACCAGCCAAGAGCAAGGACCGTGAAAAAGCTAAACGTGATTGCAACCAAAAGAAACCATGGCTGGTTTCTCTGACATGATCGTGAAAATGCGATTCGATCGTTCAACAATCCTGGGAATTCTTAGGGAAAAGTGATCCGAGTCAAGGGGAAGAACGATCGCAAAAAAGCCCGTCACAAACGACATCAGAGCAATTGAAAAGGAAATTATTTCAGTGGTAAGAAAGAAGGCAACTTTTGTGCACGAAGAAACGTTAATTTATTGTACTAGACATTTGATATACGGAGAAAAATGGATGTTAAACGTATGAACAGCCATCTAAATATTAAGATTTTAACATATAGATGTTAAGACCAAAAAATCTTAAATTTTTAACTTGAACATCTAATTTCTCTATAAAATCCAAGATCTTACGCGTTAATATCTAAATGTTAAAAACTTAACATCTAGATGGCTGTCCTTATGTTTAACATCCTAGATGTTAATTCTGAAATCTGAACATCCATTTTTCTCCGTGTACTTTACAAATTATTGTAGAAACTTTGCCAATTATTTTTCAATTAATTGACAATCAATTTTATTTGTCCATTCGACAATTATTAGATAAAGTCAACTTTGATTGCACAACAAATTGAAGCATCCGCCCAAAAATAAACGATTTATATGAACCAAAATTTCTTTTATTGGAATCTATGTTTATGTACACGGAAAAAATTGTACCTGAAAAATACTGAACTTTATTCAGAATTCTTAGATACCGGGGCTAGTTTTGTATATTTTATGAACATTATTGTCAGAGATATTAGTAGATAGATACCTGAAGTTTAGCAGATAAATATTTGACGTTTTCCTGAACTGTACTGGAAAGTTTAAAACAAATGCTTTGAAGAAAAAAAACTTTTTGTGGCTTCCTTCAAGCCTACTAGGTAACATAGTTACCATTCAACGTCACGCTGAAAATTCGCAACATCGAGGAACCGAAATCGCGACAACAACCCAAGCCCAGTGCTTGAAGCATCGCAGCCAACGTGGCGTATAAAGTATTTTGATTTCGTGAAGTATATGATGCATTCTTTTCGAACTCAGCGCACCTCGAATTTTCAACCTTTACCGATCCTCTTGAAACTTGGCTATTTTCTAGCCCCATATGTCCGAACTTTTGAGGCAAAACCACTCACCACCATATTGCATGGTTATTGAGATATCAGTGATGGTAGTTTCACCATTTTCATGCGCAGAGCATGCTTCAAACGCATATTATTCTATGTATACTAAATCAAATTAAGTTTATGTTTAGTGGTTTAGAAAGGTATTTTAATAAGTTTTATGGCAGTAATAATCATTTCCTATATAATTATTATTTTAGTCCGTACTTTTCAATTCGAAGACTTTATTTCAATGGTGCTCCCAGGAGCCATCACCAAATTGAACCAAATTATTAATTTTAAAATGTAGCTTTTTTATTATACTTTTTTACTCTCAAAAGAAAAAATTGACAAATCCGTCATTACTGAAATATTAAATAAAATAATTATTTTATTTTAAAAATAGGTAAGCAGAACTATGAACATCGTCTGTTTCTATCTAACGTCACTGCACGTCAAGTGCTTTCAACTTCATTCAAAACAAATAGAGTCCCTGCCGCTAGAGTAGAGAATATATTTTCTCGAAATATTTTTGAATTTTCGTCTACTCTCTTTCACACTACTAGATTTTAAATAAACACTACAATATATTAATCTATTCATTATAATGACAATACAAATATCAGATTATATGAATAGATTAATATATTGTGGTGTTTATTTAAAATCTAGTAGTGTGAAAGAGAGAAGGCGAAAATTCAAAAAATAGAGAAATAGGGACTAAAACAAGAATTATTTAGAAAATGATTATTACTGTCATAAAGTTTATTAAAATAACTTTCTTAACCACTAAACATAAAGTTAATTTGGTTTAGATTACACAGAATAATATGCGAATGAAAAATGTTCGGCGCATGAAAATGGTGAAACTACCATGACCGATATCTCGATAACCATGCATTATGGTGGTGAATGGTTTTGCCTCAAAAGTTCGGGCATATAGGGTTAAAAAATAGCCATGTTTGAAGAGGATCGATAAAGGTTGAAAATTCGAGGTGCGCTGAGTCGGGAAAAAATGCATCATAATATGTGAAATAATCGTTCATCTGTCTTGGCGGCTATAACGTCACACTTATTGCTTTTCCTTAAAAGTTTAGATGAACGTAAAGATCGAACTGCAAATTAATCCAAGAAACAAACTTAAATTAAAACTTCCCGAATTGGCGAACCCAAAGAAGAAGTGAAAATTGGGAATTTGATTGGTCAACTGAGTCTGGCAATGCTCTTTGGTTCGATTACGATATAGATCGCTACGAATCGATTTAGCAAACGAAATGTAATTTTTAACACGAAGTTGTTCCCTCCTTAATAAGGGAAGGCAATCCGTGTAACAGGAACGCAAATTGCTTTCTTTAGTTTCGCAGAGCCCAAACCGTTAATCGTGTGGAGCTGATCCAATTTGGTGCACAAAGTGTCCTGAACGATCAGTGAAACAAGAATGAATGTACCAGACGTAGGAAAAGAATTCTCCCTCTCTGATGGGAGTTGGAAGTGGGGCCTCGTCTCCTAGAAGAAAGAAATCTTTCGAGACTCGAACACAGAATACGAAAACACAAGACGCAGAATATATATATAAGTATACACAGAATGCAAGAACTGTGAGAGACAGCAGCATCGTACGTGCTTCGTAACTAAGAGGCTGTGTCATCGAAGATGTATCTTATGTACGAGCACTCGCATCAAGTACACCTATACCAGGTGTCTTACGAAAAAACTTGATCAGGGAAAAAAGTTGGGTGAAGTAAGATGTGAATAAATCATGACTTTTTTTCAAATATCCATACGCTTGTATCTTCACGATGGAAAGTTTATCTCCATTTACATGCAAACACACACGACAAAAATAAGTCCTGTAAAATGTACAGAAACAGTAAGAGAATCATGGAAAAGCGAGTTTTGTAATTCTTAAGAACGGTCTTAAGGTCAGACTTTTGGTTCTGATGGTAAGGAATATAATAAATTATAAATCTGGCTTCAAGAGCAGCTTCAAGCTGTACATATAAGCTGAAATGTTAAAGAGATATACTTTGACAGTTGGGGAAGGAGAAAAATATTTATAGTTGTAAAATTATATTGGGGACACCCCGTATATATTCCATATATGACCGGTCGGTATTCTCGATTGAATGTACGCACGTATGTGGATCGAACGCGCACCGATGCGATCGTTCACAAAAAATTATTTGTCCGTCGCTCGCTGAATATAGCGTCGTTTAGCATCGTTATCTCGCTCGTTTCGTTTTAATTTTACAAGGGCAGAAATTATGTAATAAATTGTGAGAAAACCGGAATGCTTAAGAAAGCATCGACAAAGCAGGGTGAAATTAAATGTTTTGCTCAAAGAAGTACTGCCGTTTCTACTCTACCAGAGATAAGATTTCCTCTTTACATATTGCAGCTAATTTCTTCTCATTATTATTTGTACCTTCATTTTGCACCGTAATGGTGCCAAGAACCCAATGTTAATAAGCGTATAAAACATTTATATGAAGCATTTAAACTTTCTTTATTAGTGTAACTAGTAAATGTTTAATCTTTATGGTACTACAGAAAGTTTCCTTAACTATTGGACTGCATAAAATTCGACAAATATTTTCATTAAAAAAAAAAACGAGTAAAAATGTTACGTATTGATATCGAGGATAAACAGGAAGCTCTTAGCTTAGGGAAACGGAAGTAATTGAAGAGCTTCTCGGAAAGGGCGGAGAGCCCAGAATGCGTTAATATCGGCAACTTTTTATCTGGATTAAATGTACACTGCAGTGCTTTAGATCAATTCAGCTTAATTATCAGTCATAAAAATGCCATCAGACAAGCCCTTTATGAGGGCTCGCGTGTAATTAATTCGACTCGACCTTCATGTCTTCGAGTCACGCATCTGTATAGAAAATCAACCACGTGCTGACTTACTTAGCTTCCAGATCTCTATAACGACAACTAGGGAAAGAAAAAAATAAACTCTCTTAATAGGTTTGTTGCAGGTAATTTTTTAGAAGGGTAAATTTTTATTAGGACAACTTCACGTCTTTTAAAATACATGTGTTGTCATGGAAAAGCAAAAGAAAATTTAACCGATATTTGGGTAAAATTTACCCTGTAAAGTTAATTTTTGTTGCAGGTAAATATCACACCGAAATCAGGGTAAAAATAACACTTCGTTTTTTTGTAATATCTTTATATTAAATGATGGAAAATTACATTAATAGGAAAAATAATTTTTATGTTGAGCAAACAATAATTAACTTTAGATACTTTTTAAAAATTTTCTATTTAATTAAAAGGAAGGATCCTGAATAAATTATAATCCGCGTTTGGTCATTGTATTTTGTAAGTCAAATGGATACAAATTACGAAGTAGAGGAACCTCCATTGTTTACTGGATCGTTTTGGGATTATGCTTCACGTGCTGAACATTATAGAATCACCGTGGAATACCTAATGGAACTGAGAGAAGGTTGTAGGTCCACCTACATATCCACTATTAGCTGTATATCTGGGAAATTAATCTGGAACGTGTTCCAGAATAATTTCTCCGATTACCGTCCTATGTACATGAATGTAATCTTAAACTTTGCACAAATCTGCGACTACGACTGCTTCACGAAGGGGAAAAACCACTCTGAAAATGTTTGAAACATGAAATTTACATACAGGAACACCTTAAAAATATTCTGACCTTGAGATATATGTATGTTAATTTAGTTCCAAATTGAATTCTTATTCAATTATTTGCTCAATAGATTAGATATTTTCATATTTATAAATGATTGAAGAATCTACAAGATTTATTGAAATTAAATACCAGACCTTGTAGGGAAATAAATAAATAATTTGTGAAGAAAGAAATGAGTTTAATTTAAAAGGAAAATTACAAAATAGAAGAAATTGTAAACAAATATTGGACTTTTTACTATTGGTTTGGAAACAAGAAAATATATTTTTTCAAATTTTTGATAATTTTCCTTGGTCAACGAGCTGAGATATTTTGGTAGAGTCTAGAGACCGACTGGCCTACTGGGCAACGTTTACTTCCTATTTACCTATTCATAGTTCAGCCTCTAACATTAGTACATTGCTGACAAGAATATCATCCAACGAACGTGGAAGTAATGCGAAATATCAGTTGTGATAGCACAAAGCCTGCCAGTCAAGCTGGGGCTTCAACATTCCACAATGCAAGGCGTACATTTCAAAGTTAAAACCTGAATTTTATCAGTTTTACGTAACTATTACGCTAAATAATTATAGTTCAAATTCATATCCACAAAAATTCCATAAATTAAATAATGAGAGTAATTAAATTCTCTGATCCAATAAATATACGCTAAATGTAGAAATTAATCTGCAAACCAAAAAAAAAAAAACAATTTAAGATTGCACCTCTTGAAATTGAATACTTCTACCAAACTTCATTATTTAATCTATCATATATAATGCGGGAATTGGAAGAAAAATACACAATCGGATTAAAAATATTTTCTTCTTAGTCCGATTATATCCTGATCTGACTTGATCCTCTTAGAATGAGGATTTCGTAATCCCCTTTGAGGCAATTCTGATTTGTGACATGGAAAAGGCGGAAATGTGGCCTTCAGTTTGATATAGGAATGCAAAAGATGAATGATCGGTAAATGAGTGGTACTGGAACCATGTACCATATGTTGTGCGGGTGTATGTGGTTCATATGGGGTGAAAATATAGGGAGGGTTTCCCAATGGACATTTCTCATATGTGCTTGAGCAGACATAATACATACTTCTCATCCACCTATGTCACTCCTGCCGGATACAATCGATTTTGCAATGTACCTAATTCATGGTGACATGCACCTTGTCCTTAAAAATTAACCGGTGTCGTATTTCCTCTCTATCATCGTATTCATGCTCACATGCTCCTCAAATTTGATCATTGTTCCTGTCCTGCGAGCACTCGATACCAGACGTGAAGGGAATTTGACCTATCCACAAGCTGGGACATTTTATAACTAACTATAATTAATTTTAGAAAACCTGATCAAACTAAATGTCAGTTTTATAGGGTATGTGTACCTGTGAATGAACACTTAAGATAAATGGCAACTTTGTTTTCCTTAAAATAAACAATAAAAAATAAAAGTTTGGATATATGTTATTTTTCGATAGTATGTACTTTAAATTAACGGAATAAAATTTCTGAAAGCTTAAACGAATCTATTTAAAGAGATATTAAAAAATAAATAACGTAGGTGCAAACGTAAAAGTAAACGAACACGTGAGTTAATAAATGAACGCAGATGAGGCGTAACTTTTTTTCAGTTATTGAACGAAGTGTTTTAGTAAATAAACATTTAGAATTTTTACATTTGGAAGAAACATTGAGTAATCGAATTTTAAAAAGTTTAGTTGTTTTAGGTTAACAAAAATAATATCAAATACTACTTTTAGAAAAATGAGAAATTGAGAAAGTCCTTACACCTTTTTTATGCAGTTATTTGTAAGAAATATTTTTATATATTCTCATGATTTTTATTATAATTTTCATATATTTTTCACATGACACACATGTGACATGAGAAGTCCAGCAGAGGTCTGAACTCCATTCACTAAAAGCAAGGGGCCACATTCACTCTGAAATCAGAAGAATCTTAGCAAATGATTTCAAATCATCTCCACCAGGGCCGAAGAAATGTCTCCGAGTGGTGTGCAGACCGCACCCTTTTTTACCCCCCTCCCTCTCCATTTTTTTCAGTTTCTTCTAACTTATATTTGGAATACAAAACATAAAAATTCAAATTTGCTTTTTAATATAATCATAAATTATTTGCAATTATTTGTTTTTCAACACTCCAAAATCGAGCAATTTGGTGTGTGGAATTCTACACACGCGGAGATTTGGTGTGAAGAGCACTCAACACAGGACATAAGTCTTTCTTCGGCCCTGATCTTCACTAATTTAAATTGATTTGTAGTGTAACATTACAAGAACTTTATTCCGTTTTTCGTGCTGCGATTTCAGTGTTGAACCGATTAAACCATCGCTATTAGCACTTGACGGCAGCTGACACCGTCTCGACTCCCGTTGATTCCTCTGCTTTGCGCCACATTATTCTCAGGTTCCTTGTAAGGGATCGTTCACATATTACGTGACGCGATTTTCTCTTTTTTCAATAAAGATAAGAATAAAATTGCCGTGAAATTGAGGACACAACTACATAAATAAAAGAAAATGGCGTCACGTAATATGTGAACGATCCCTAAACTGTACTAATTTCATGTATGAAGTAACCAAAGTTTCAAAGTGTAAAACTGTGTGAAACGCAATCCACTGCGCAACTTTTACGCGCAACACTACCTCGATTCTTTTCTGACTCCCGTTGATTCCTGTTGATTCCCTTCTTATACCCGCTCCTTACAGTGCGTTAACTAAGCGATTGTACTCTTACCATGAATGAAAACCTTGATTTCACTGATTTCTGTTTAAATTCAATTGATTCCTACAGTTTCATTTTTCTCCGAAATGATTCCTCTAGATTCCTCTGGCTGATTTGAGAGTGAATGGCCCCTCGACTAAAAGTACACTCATCGCTGGATCGACTGCACGGTTCGGGGGTAGAGTGTTCTCGATCCAATGCTATTCGAGCGAGCAGTCTTATGTCAACATTCAGGACCGCGTATATAGT
>JBAGKK010103194.1:0-25914 GCA_037177015.1 Euceroptres primus
TATATATATGTATGTGTGTGTGTGAATTTTAAATGAAATTATCTTTGATAATTGTGAACATTATGTTTGAAGTTTTGTCCAGAAAACTCTATTATACTAATAAGAAATTCTCTCTACGAGCTATTGTTTTCTATTAATTTAATAGTCGAGGTGGTTTTGCCTGAACTTCATCAAAATTGTTCCAACAAAGTACCCTTCATTAACAAGAGACTGCCACTCTGCAAATATGGTGTATTACGTAAAACCTATTTTCCCATGAAAATTTACGAATCCTTATGAATGTAATTTACTAGAGAAAGGACAAAGCAATGCAGCACTACGTAACTTGATCAATATGGAAACTTATATATATTCCAGGCATTATAATTTTCTCTTATAATCTTCCAGGAATTATAAGCTTTTAGTTAATAAATTAACCTGCATTTAGGTTAGTTAACCTTTATGTTTCTAGTCTCAGTAAAAATTTGTAGTATTCAACACACAAGTGATAAAGATGTGAGGAGATTAATAAAATTCAGTAATGGCTTTAATTTATTGTAAAATCTTACGTATATGTAATGTACCTACACAGTTTTCTGAGAATGAGAGATTAAAATTCTGTTGATCAAGAATTTTATTCGTTTTACGTTTACCTTCAGATACCTCACTTTGCGAAGTGGCAAAGTGATTTTAAACATTTTACTAGAGAGAAAATAAAATTGACTTTCCATCCGATCCCTTACGAAAAGCGTAATTTAGTACTCGAGAAATTTAATACTGTAAGAAATTACTTTATGCCCAAAAAATGAAGGATCCAAGAGCTTTTTATTAAGTTTTAGAATATTTTAGTGTGATTAAAATTAAAATTATAAATAATCTTGTAGTTTTTCTTTATATGTAGTTCGAAATAAGAATTTAAATTTATAAACATAATTGGTGGTTTATATGCAAAATTGGTGATCTTCTCCAAGAAAGCCGTTAGTATTTCTTTTATAACGTTATCCGCTTCTTCATACTGGCAAATTTTCATAAATATGTGATTATAATTGCACCATTAGAAAATACACATGAATATATTTAGTTTTCTTCAGTAAAATAATTTATTATCACTCTCCTGGCAATTTCTGCGGAAATTTTCAACGCGAGAACATTTAACATAGTATAGTGTATAACATAGTGGGGCTGGAAAGGGCAGAGAGTTGGAAATTTCCTCACTTGAAAATGTTAAAACGTCATCATTCTCTTAACAGAAACGATTTAACAACTCCACTCTGAACTCTTCAACTAGTTCCAAAAATAATTCCCAATCGCTCGTTAGCAAATAAATTAAGATCTTAAATTAAAGCACTCTTCGAAGCGTGATGATAGTAATCAAATATGGATCTCGATAATACCATTGAGAGAGGCGAGAAGCGAATTCTTGTTAACCAATGCGCAAAACAAATGTTCTAAAGTACATAAATCATGAAAGCAGTCGAGGATAAATGATGTATCATCGCAAATATTATCTAAGCGAAACTCTATGGAGATTTCGTGACTGAGACACCTATTCTTTAAATTGTACGTCAGCCAAAGTGTATGAGTTACGGTTTTATACAATCCCTGAGGTATTTTCAGCACCACAAACGGAAGTCAAGTGCTGGAAATTAAGTTTCGTTTTTCTAACCACGCCAAGGCTGAAAACTTAATTCATTGCTGTTTTTTAATTTAATTTCAAGTCTTCACCACACTTCTAGAGCGTTTCTTTTTTTATTTCGTAGCTAAAATAACTAATGAAATAATAACACTGTTGGAAAGGAAAATGGTTGCTGACTGTATTATTTTCGAATCATCTTCTACTTCATATTTTTTTTCAAAACATGTAGTATTACTAAAGTGACAATAAAAATAATTATGTCAATTATCAAATTGAGTGTAATCTCAATTTCTAAAACCATACAAACTCCTTGTAGAATGCAGCTCATGTTTTATGCAAGTCATTGCCTTCAACTAATATGTATTCAAAATTGGATTCCTGGGCCAACACTCTAAACTCTATGATATTGCATCAAGAAAACGAAAATTCTATTCCCTGCTGCATGCTTAACAGATGCTTAAGAAACGCGTAAAATGATTGTTCGCTGATCGCATTGTTACGGAGCAAGTATTATCAATTATGTGACAATATAGTAGATACATGTATCCGCGATTAAGTTTGTAAAACAATGCAAAGAGAGGTATAGCTTTTTGTGAACATTACACAGAACATTTCAAATATCCTTTATTAATCCAAAATCTTTAGGGATTTTAGTGTGGAATTTGTAAAAAAAATTTCTAGCTAGCATTAATCAATTCAAGCTTGAAATTTTTGAAATTTAGATATATCATTTAAAGAAGATTCAAGCATAGAGTAAGGTTGCCTAAAGTGAACCCCCTAATGTTTTTAAGTCTGTAATTTTATAGAATGCTCTGCCAAATCGAAAACAAGTAATTTTAGATACATCAATTAATTCGTTACAAAACCCTTTAATGCCACTTTCTTAGACAGACGCAAGGAGGTAGAAATAATTAATTTCCTAAAAAGCTTATTTTTTTGAATTTTGAAAAAGGGTTCATAAAATTGCTCCCCATGAAAACTAGTATTTAAAAGCGTTTTAGGAAATAATTATAATCAGATATTACTTATATTTTCCTATAAAGAAGGTAGAATGTGTAAATTCTCTCCTTTTCTATCAATTTTGTAAAAAAAAAAATGCTTTGTAACCTTTCATATATCACCACCTGAGATTTTGGCTTTTTCGACGATAAATAAAAGCTTCCATGCAAAATGTAGGGGTCCACTTTAGAAGACGAGTCTACTTTAGCCAAGTTTATTCTATTTTTTATTATTAAATTTATTATACCAGTGTGATGAAAATAGACAATAAGTATAATAACCTGCGAGGCGATATTAGGACGTCAGATGCTCCTGTCGTTTTGTTCGTGGCGAAAAAGGGAACCCACGTAATTCGCAGAAACCTGTCGAAACAATAATGTGGACCGTTGTCAGCCCCTACTGAAAATGACTGGTCATGTCAAGCACTAATGTCAGAGATATGGCAATGCGATCACGTACTTTTAGAGGGTGTTTCCTGGGATTCGAGATTTGGTCGAGGGATGATAATGATTTTCGGTCAAAGCACTGAACAGATTTCGTTACTTCCCGAGGAAAAGATTGATGCCTTCAGAATTAGTCACTGGAAAAGAGGAGGCAGTTTAATTAGAGAAAAAACAATTTAACCCAATAAGTGGACAAGTTTTTAACCATAATTATCTTAATTATTTAATTAATTAGTATTTATTATATTTATTAATTTTTAATTTATGAGTCCAGATTGCGGGGAACATCTTTTCATCTTTCCCTTACAACCTTTAATTCTGAAGTTAAGAATATAAATTCCTTCTTTCCTAGCTTAAATATTCATCACTTTTACTCACTTTGGCGACACTTTATGTTCGTCGTGTTGTAAAAAGATTCCCTAGACTATCGTTTTTCACGTCGGTAATATACAGAAACGACAGTCGTAAAAAATCGAAGATTACATAAAAAGAACTTTACGACCAAGTTAAAATCTGAAACGTTACTTCATTGATTTTGAACAGTTTTTTACGTCATATTTCTCTTTTTAAACATAATTTTCCAGTATTATTTCGAAGTAAATTGTAAATTTTATGTAATTTTTAATTAAAAACAATGAAAATATTAACGGAATAATATAAAAATGTAAGAAACATAAAACCGGATAATTTTTCAAGTTTTCTTTTTATATCAAAAATAGAATATCATTTCATCTACAGAAGGGTGTTTCTGAACACATGTGTTACGATAGAAAATAAATATTCTATTCCATTATATAAAACATAGAAGAAGGTTTGTTTGCATTAGCACGCGTGGTTTTCTAGTAGAGATCGATGATACAAGAGGGGAGATTGTATGCAACAAAACTCTGTTTTCCCAGGAAATTGTCCTCGCACAAATCGATTTTATCATCATTTTATCAGACTCGAAAGCGAGGTACAAATCCAGTATTCTTTACAATCCTCTTACGCAGATTCGCTTTAAAAATCATACAGATGTGTATCTTTTATGTCGAAACTAAAACAGAGAGGATAGTGAAATAGCCATAAAATACTAAAGAAGTAAAAAATCGACTCTCTTTTCGTGTCGTTCCATTTCATTTCACAATTGAGAGGAAGTTAAGTTACCATGAAGCAATTCCATTAATCGGAGGATTTAAAGGAGAATAAAAAAACATTACCAACTCTATTTTTCAATTTCTTCAAACTTTGACTATTGAGTTTATTGAAGAGCGAGTAGAAAATTTAAATAAAAGGAATTTATGATGAATAAAGGGAATGAAAAATAAAGAAGGAGACATAAAAGAGGATAAAGGAATATTAAATGAAGGAAGGGAATTAAAAGGGAATATGAATAGATAAAGAGTAATAGTCTTTGTGTAAGGATATGAATCTCTTGCTGTATTTGTTTCGGATATTCGAAGGTCATAAATTACAAACTTTCCCTAACTGTGCCCTACATACGGTAAAGTCTATCTGTTATCATTTGCGGGTTTTAGAACAACGTAAAGTTTCCGTCTATTTAAGTGGGAACTAAGAAAGGGGATCTATTTGAAAATGTAGTAAAGTTAAAAGATTAAGAATTGTGATTATTTAATTATAATCATATAAGAAATATTTTTATAATTCAGGGATAAATCAAGATTTATAGTAAGCATTTTTGTAAATCCATTTGTTGCTTTCTGAATCGTTTCTAAATCACTGCTAAGAGTTTTTCAATCAGCGAGGGATTTAGTACTTTGCCAACCCTCTAAGCTAAGCGATCAAGTTGCGCTTTCCGAATCGAGAAGGCATATTTATTTATAGTTATTCCAACTCTCCAGGAGTCTGTTCTAATATTTTATTTTCATTTTTCTGTTTCCTATTATATTATTTCTTATTTTCCTTTCATTCAATCGCTGCTTGATCCTTATTTTTCTCTTATTTTTATTATTTTTATATCCTACTTATTTTATAACTTATTTTGATGATATATTTTATAAGATTTTTTTTATAAGATTTTCCACTTGAAGGGTAAGACGCACTCGACCTCAACATAAATTTGTCTTCACTCGACTCCATCTGCATTTTATTTTTCAGGAGACAAGGCACAGCAGGAATTACGATCTGTTGTCATCACAGCAGGAAGGTTGGGAAAAGCTAGAGTAGTCGACAAAATATCTGTTGACACCAGAGCAGAATGGCGCAGGAGAAAGTCGATGTTTATAGCATCCGAGGAAAAGGCCTATCTTGTGTCTTTGAGTTTTACTAAAAAAGTTACCAAGACATGGATAGGCTTTGTGATTACTTGTTCTTTTATTCCGGTACGAAAATAGGATTTACGTGTCGATCCAAATAATTCCGAATGAAGATGATAATTGGGAACATGGGGAGAAGAGTCATAAGTCTAATTTAAAACAGCGTCAAAGATGGTGTTATCAACAAGGTGATATCACCCAATTTCCCAGCTACCACCAATATGTCCAATTTTCTTGTCAAAGTAATCCTATAAAAATAAAAAAGGGAATTTCTTCGATCTGTATATGAATTTATATACAAAGTTATATACAAAACACAAATTCGGTTCGAAATGTTACATTCTTATCACTTTTTTTCATACAACAAAAATTTTGAGTAAAAAATTTGAAATTTTATTTAATTTCTATTTTTTTAAAGCACACATTGTCAGAATTAAGCAGGTTCATCTCCTGACAGACTTGAAGGATCTGTAGACTCTAAAAATGTTATTAATGTAAATTATAGAGATTAAAATGCAAATTGAGTATAAAAGCAGAAATTAATGTTCGGTAAGTCGGTACTTCATATAATTATTATTGTATACATGAAGAGAAAGGACACAAAACTACATATACCGAAGTTGTCGGCGTTTTTCATGACAAACCGCGAGAGAGGACACACGCTGAACAAAATAACCATTTTTTTGTGAATTTAATATCTTCGAGAATTAAACGTTTTAGGTTTGTTTTAAAAGTTTTCAAGAGGTTATAGTTATGTCAATGACATAAACTTTATTATTTAAAAGTATATTTTATTCAACAAAAACAGTGATTAAAATTTTGAAAAAAGAAAAGTGGCAGACTGTGAGGTTTTTTTGTTCAGCGTACACCTTGCCTCGAGGTTCGTCAAAAAAGTGGGGTGCATTTACAAACGCGCTATCACAGACAGTTTTATCTTCTTACTCCTCTTACTTCATGATTGTAGAAAACAATTTACATTATTTAATCCTCTTTTAAGTGGTTTTACATATGAGGTATGGCTACGTATACCTGGAAATATGAAAATTATATTTTAAATCTGAAAAAATTTTTGCAAAAATCTATCAAGTATTAAATCTGAAATTGCAGTTCAGAAAAATAAAAAACTTTTAAATGTAGATGAAAATCCCGATTTAAAAAGTTGTTGCTCAAAGTGACTATTAAACTGAAACTTTATCTTTGCATCAAACAATCTTGATATTATTTTGGTACTTACTTACTCTTTTATTTTTTCAATTTATTCCGCATACGAAAGAGCTTTACAAACTTCTTTGACATTTTCACTTGAGCTTCGACGTCTCGGACGATCTTGAAAAAGCACTTTTAAAGATTACATTTTTTGAAAATAAGCTCTAAAAATAGTTGAAAAATAGATATCTCCATTTTCCGGAAAGAGTTAAGAATTATATTTATTTAAAAAATGATAATTACGTACATATTGATTTAAAATTTACACAATTATTTAATAGAATAATTTATAAAAATTGTTTAATTTTATTGAATAATGTCAAGTTTTTGACTTCACTGACTGAATAATGAACTTTTGAGTTTTTTTAAGGAAATAGTTAAATGAATAATTAAACTTTACCAATTCCCATAATTTAAATTATTTTTCTCAATATTTTTTTATAAAATATATGATAACTTTTGAAACTTCAGTGACCTGATAAGTGATGCAAAATATCCTGCGGTATAATTTACAACTGAATGGCTGATCAAGGGAAGGCCTGTTTTGGTGACCGGAAATGTTTCCCATCACCTCATTCTTCCGCTGCCATGAGGTTCACGAATGCATCAATGGAAATTGATTGAAATGGAAATGAGGTGGTCTTGAAACTTAGAGAAGAATGTATTAACCAAAATTAACCGATTAAACGAACTTACCTGTTGTGAAGTTCGATCGGGATTATTTGAGTCGTTTCGTCCGAATAGATCATAATATAGCAGTGTTATTTCTACACAGTTGGTCCACAATATTTTAAATAAAGCAAATTAAATTTGCCTGCGCGCTCTAATAGCGCTTCCTACACGCATCTATGCGGACCTTTCATTATTTCAAAGCTCTCAAATCGCAATTTCTGGGGTAATTATCTAAACGATATATTTTGGACTAGGGAGAGTGTGATCTATTCGGACGAGAAGACTCAAATAATCCCGATCGAACTTCACAACAGATAAGTTCGTTTGATCGGTTAATTATTTATTTTTCATCGTCTCGATCTGGTGAAACTACGATATTGTCCAATGTAATCTTAAATCTGGTCTGCATTCTTTGACTTCTTGACAGCGCGATTAAGGTAACTAAGGACGGATCCCAAATGCAATCGTATTTAGCTCTCTCAGGCTTTAAAACAAAAATTCCTTTAAACAGACTCTTAATCGTTGCTTCATTTCCTATATCGAGCGACAGAACCAGAGACAATGCCGATCTATATGAATTAACAGTGCCATAGGCTCCAGCAATCTTAAATATATCCGTTAAATAATCTATTACATGCTCAATATCGGCTTCAAATACAGAAATATTCTTGTCGAAGCAGTAACTCTACTTCAATCTAAGTGGTTTCTCGTATTGCTTGAGAGTGGAATCCGCTAAAAGGCGACGAACATGATTGGAATTGCTTCTTCTGATACACCCTTTCGTTGGAAGGCTTCCCTGATAATCTGCCTGCTACCAGGGTAAGAGTTCTCCATAATGGGTGTCCCTCCCTGGAAGGAGACTTGAGTAAGTCGATTTGAGGACGAAAGATCAACGGCTCCGAAATTAACAAACTAGTAAACACAGGATACCATAATTGCACTGGCCACAGGGTTACAACTAAAACTCCATCAGCCTCCTGCTATGATGTATTTCCTGATGTTATGATCTTTTTTAAACATTGCAGAATTAAGGCAAATGGAGGAAACGCGTAAAAGTAATAATCAGACCAGAAACTGTTAATGCATCAGTTGCGTAAGATTTTGGATCAGCGTGCCAAGATACAAATTTTTTACATTTCGCGTTAATGTTTAACGCAAATAAATCGACATTAAATTTTCCGATTTTCTCCGTAATTGTCCTGAAAGCTTTCGAATACCGTTCTCATTCGGTTTCAAGCGACAGAACCTGAGATTCGCTATCCACCGTGACATTTTCTTTCGACTTGATGTATGAGGCAAAGATCCAAATATCCCGTTCTGCTCACCATTCCCAAATGAGCCTAGCAATTTTGTTCAATTTTGGATATTCAATACCACTCATACGATTTACATAGGAAGTCGCTCCCGTTCCATGGATTTTGTATAGAGTCTGCCATACTTGACAGCTGGACATGCTGACACTAAAATTCCGATGTATTGTGCAAAATTCCTAATCTTACATTCCGGTTTTGATAAATACTCTTTTACGATGTTTAAAATCTTATGCCTCTTGTCTAACGAGAGGTCTACGCGATATTTTTCGCTATTGAATAACAACCCAAGAAATTTGCATTCTTGAGGGTGTTAAACTACACTTTTCAAAAATAAGTAAAAACTCTAAAGACTCTAAGAGACTTTTAGTTTTCAAAACGTTCATACTACATACTTCCTCAGTATTACCGCTAATCCATATATGTATCGTCTAAATAAAAAGTCGATATATACACCTTAGACCGGTGAAGACGTACGGAGATGTGCACAGACCAAACGGTAAGCAATTAAAATGACACAGTACGCCGTCGAATTTGAACCGTATATATTTTTCATATCCGTCTGCTACAGGAACCAACAAGAACGCATCCTTTAGGTCGATTATTGCCATATAGTAATCTCGAGCAAGTAATGGTAAGACCGTCTTGGAATCCTCCATTTTAAAATAAGGAGGATCAATGAAAGAATTTAAGTTCTTGAGATTTAAAATAAATCTATTTTCTCCATTCTAATTTCGCACAAGGAAATAACTTGAGAGAAATTGACCATCATTTGGTTCACTTACTGAAACGGCGCCCTTATCTACGAGCTGCTTTATAGCATGGAAGGTATCCCTAAATTTAGTTTGAGAAAGGTGCTTCTGATTTTGTAAAAAATTTTGAACTACCTTTTGTGTAAAAGGAATTTTATACCCTTGTATCCATTGCATTATTAAGGTATCTTTGGTGAATTCTCTCCAAACCTCAGTAAAGAATTTTAATCTGGAGGCCGTTTTACTTACAACTAATAATAGAATAATGAGACCGGTTGTTGTTGTTGTTGTTGTGCCTGCCCTGTCGAGAAGAGTTTTAGTTCCTCCTCGACGGGTCCCTCGAGTTTAAAACTGGCTGAGAATAGGAAGCTGCATTATATCCCGATGATCTCGACTGACGCTTGGACTGGAAATTCCGATTAGGTTTCTTTTATGGTATTTTGGGGCGAGGTGAAGGTGTTTTTGAGATATCCTTAGATTGCTTTTCCATAGCTTGAGTCGCCTGAAAACTTTCAGGGAAATTCTCACCATAAAGAAAGTTGTCCACTGGCAAATCTTCTGCAATCTTCTTGACAATTATAATTAGGTTAGGCGTGATAAACGCTCGTCTTGTTGCAGATGTGTTGTGGAAAATGTCAGCTAGTAAGCGACCTGCGTCACTAAGATTAGCAACGAATGAGACATTTTCCTTATTTCCAGACTTAAAACAACTTGTTAGCCAGGGGCGGCGCAAGCAGTATGGATGTCATGGAGAACTCCATACCTGGAAGAAATTCAGGTATGGGATACCATACCTCGAAAACTGGCTGGAAAGATGATGATTTGTTCCCGAATCCAAATATTTTTTTTTTTAAATTGGACTTTATTACTTTTGTTTCGAATCAAAAAATAATGAAATTAAAAAATTAATCCCCCGCCCGGAATAAAACTCCATATCTCAAAAAAGTGGACTGCGTCGGCCCTGTTGTTAGCGCCGAACCAATTGCGCACAAACCGGCTCCGAGTTGTTGTTGTGCTAACGCCTGAAATTTGTCCTTTTTAATAGCAGCGTCGGTCATTGTTCTTTTTATTTCAGGGTTGACAACTGGGGGTTTAATGACCATCAAATTTTTAGGTCGGGGATACCTTTTTAATAGTTCTTTCTTGATATCGGGCGGCAAAACTTTATATCAGTCCACCTATCAACCAACGCCTGATGGATATTCTCAGCCTGTAAATTATTCTTATTTGGATCTTCTCCTAGAATTTGTAGCATCTCTTCATCGAGCTGCGGGACTCGGATTTGTCTGCCTTGTCTAGGGAACCGCCGTCTAATTGTTTTGCAGCATCCACCGGCAACTTAACCTCACTTCTGACAATCAGATCATCTGATTGTCAGAACATCTGATTCAGATATTGTGGCTATGAACCGCGGCCATTTTTATGCTCATCCGTCATGACTGGTGGCGCATAGAGTGAGGATATTCAACGATTCTTTGGGGAGGCGGAGAAAGGCACAAATCACTGTGATCACGAGAGACACTTCGACTTGAACAAGGGGTCCTTGACCTAGACCGAGAGGGTCGATTTGATCTAAATAATAAAAAAAATGCATTTGATGACAGTAAGATTCATCGCGCCTCGTAGATAGCGTGATCGCTGTCTACGAGGCACGATGAATCGATTAGATCAAAAAATACTCGCTGAGAATAAACTATCTACCGGCCTTAATGCGACGTAACTCTCGGATAGCGTTCACGATTATCTAGCCTATAAGTCTGAATCGACGCTTGGTGAATGACGGCCATGATGGGAACAATGGCGTGAGCGAGAACTAATTTTTTATAAATTCTTCAACGTGGAAGACGTGGATGAAACCGCACAAAATGACACAAAATTACACAATGAGAGGACCGCATAGGGGCGCTAGTAGAGCTAGTAGAGCGTGCGGGAAAATTTAATTTGCTTTATTTAAAATATTGTGGATAAACCGTGTAGAAATATCACTACTACATTATTATGATCTAGAGGACGAGACAACGAAAAAATAATTATAGTATTAAAGCCCTAAAAAATTGTGTGGTTTAATTACACTCTACATTCCTCCTAACTCCTATATGAGGTTCCATAATGAGGAAATAAACTAGGACAGGAGCTCGATACGCCGAAGAATGTGCACCTATCGAATAGATCGACATTTGACTGATGCCAGTCTTCGCATCCGGGCTCATATATCTAGATATCTAGATATCCAGAAAGTTCCAGGATCGATTGGTATTAAAGTATTTTCTCGGCTTCGACGCGAATATTCACCCCGTCGCCAACACGTTTCCATCCTATCGGACATCTTGCGGATGTACCATTCCTGAGGTCTCGCATTTCCCGCTCTAGAACTCAACTCAATTTAATCCAATTTGTCAAGCAGAAAACTGTACGTAGAATTTATCTCGAACTCAATTTTTATTCTCTTTAGTACAAACAGGGTCAAAGCTTCTGAAATCAAGTTGATCAGTAAACTGTGGAATTGACCCAAAAATGTTGTCGCCAGATTTGTGTTTGTTTCATAGCCTCGATATCTGGAACTGATAGCCCGGTCTGCTTATTTGATGTATGTCCATGTATAATATTATGGCCTTTCGCCTCAGCCAAGATAACTGGCATGGTGTTGATTCATAGTCGAGACTAGTTGATATTGTCGGCCTGTCTGCGTTTACCAATAAACTAGGTAGTCAATCATTATTGAGCATATGAAGTGCATGCCAGCAAACATTCATATCTAATCTTCTATGTAATTTTCGATACTTCAACTTTCTAAAAATTTTGCAGGTTTAAAGATATATTTTCTTTTTCTTTGAAGAAAGAAATTATTTCTTTTTTTTAAAAAAAAAGGAATCATTGATACCGTAGGATGGGGCTATTATGTACAATATTTACGTATTTTTTGAGGTTTTTTTAACTTTACGTCCAAAAAAAATTTTTCAGCTTTTTCATTTTACAGACAGTTAGAGGACTCAATTCAGAAGAGAAATCAATACTTTTTAGATTTTTAAATCATTTTCTACTTACTAATAATAATTGTGGAAAAGTTGTACCTTTTTGTACCGCCGATCTTCTAAATAGGTACAACTATTGTTTTTTGTTTTAAATGAATAAAACAATTTTTTAATACTAAAATACTAATTAGAATTATTATTTAACTGTTTGAGAATACTGCTGAAGATAAAATATGAGTCACCCCCACCACCGGAAATTCTAGACCTGTTTATACGACTGTGGTCGAATGAGACAGATCGTGAAGGTAAAGCACGGTTGGAGGTTAGGGAGAGGTCTCTCGCTAGGACACCGTCCAGTGGTCAGAACCCCTGGGATGCCATCCAGTGGGAGGGAGAAAGAGAGGGAGTTTTCTTTCTGGGACACCGTCCAGTGGTCAGGACCCCTGGGTTGCCATCCAGTGGGAGGATGAAGGAGGGGGAGTTCTCTCGCTGGGACACCGTCCAGTGGTCAAAACCCCTGGAATGCCATCCAGTGGGAAGGAGAAGGAGAAATGGTTTAGGAGAGTGGGGATGTCGCAGTGAACTGTAGCCTGTGGTAGTAGCTGGTAAAACCGTTCATTGGTTAGAGAGTAGGGATGGGCGATCTTTAAAAAAAAAGAATCAATTCTAAAAAATCGATTCTCAACTTTTCGATTCGATCTTATCGATTAATAGGCTCAAAAAGATCGATCTTGAAAAAGATCGATTTTCTCAGAATCGAATCGAGATCGCCCATCCTTATTAGAGAGCCCGCTAAAAAGATGTTGAGGGTCCAAAGACCCAAAACCAACTGCCTTAAACGCTACATCGAAGCCCTTTTATATGGTCATACGGGCGACGAAGAGAGCACTGCTTCCGAAGGAGAGAGCAACAATGTGGTCGCCACGCTTGCGCGGCCTCCCTCGAGATCTTCGTGCGTGGGAGAGAATGGTGGAGGGAGAGAAAACTCTCGGAGTGTTGAAGGTCAGGCTGGGTGTTCCACGAAGATGAGAGAGAGGACACTGAGCGAGTCTTAAAGCGAGGGAATTAACATTATTAATTATTATCGCAGAAAATGGTTAATTCCCTCGCAATTTACCGCCATGGCGCGTATAACAAACTGATACAAAGTTTGGAGGTCTAACCAATTTTTTAAAATGCACCCACATATTTAAACGTTTTTCAATGCTTGAACAGAGGTCGCATAAAATTTCACCCTCATCCTCGGTAAAGTAGAAGTCCTTCTGAATCTTATGTGCTAGGAGATTATTATTTTTATCCCTATTATCATATTGAAAAATATACTTAAAGTGAGTTGTACATATTAGCCCCACCATGCGCGAATAGCCCTACTCTACGGTACGTGGAATTTTTTTCCTGGAAAATAAATTGGGTCAATGACAATTTTTCCCAGTGTCAGGTGCACAAACGATGGAAACTTCCATGGATGTTTATCTCTATCTATGTACCTTTTTGGCCAGTCAGCATTTCTGGTCCTTGTGATCTGCTATGTTAAAAAGATCTCCAAGAGGAGGGTCGCTGACTCACGAATTTTTTACACCATCCAGAACCCAAACACTTTGGTTCACCCAAATCCACTTTTTCTTTTACATCCCTTTTTTCATGCCCTTCTTTAAAATTTACTTCTATTCATTTTCCTGACAGTCTACAAAAGATTCGAATTTAAAGATTAATGGAACTTATTAACTACACAAGTAAACCATAATTTTTTAATATACGTATCCGTATGTAAAAGCTATCTTTCTTTTTAAAAAATGTGTCAAGCTTTCTTTCTTTTTTTATTAAATTATATTAATACATATGTATATTTTTTAAATTATATTTCATTACAAATATAATAAAGATAAAATTGGATCAAAAATGTTCCAGATTCTTTGTGAACTGAAAGGAAATATGTGAAACGATGCAAGAAACTGAAAAAAATCTGAAATTGTAGGGTAAGTGTACCCGTGAATAAATACTTAAGATAAATGGCTACTTTATTTTCCTTAAAATAAACATTTAAAAAATAAAAGTTTGGGTATATGTTATTTTTCGTTAGTATATACTTTAAATTAACGGAATAAAATTTCTGAAAGCTTAAACGAATCTATTTACAAAGATATTAAGAAATAAATAATATAGGTGCAAAGGTAAATGAACATTTAAGTTAATTTAAATGAACGCAGATGAGGCAGTAAATGAATTAAATGAATTACTTTTTTCAGTTATTGAACGAAGTGTTTTACGAACATTTAGAATTTTGACATTTGAAAGAAACGATGAGTAATCGAATTTCAAAAACTTAGGTTGTTTTAGGTTAACAACAATAATATCAGATACCACTTTTAGAAACATGAAAAATTGAGAAAGTCCATACATATTTTTTATCCAGTGATGTGCACGAGGTATTTTTATACATTCTCATGATTTTTATTATAGTTTTCATATATTTTTCACATGACAACACATGACACAGATGTGACATGAGAAGTCCAGCAGAGGTCTGTTCATTAAAAGAAGCCTGAAAAAGTACCGGTAATTGAACGTCCTATTTTTCAATTACTGTTAAGTTTTATTAAAGAAATTTTTACATAATATTAAAATATTTACCTTATATTTATTGGTGAAAAAAATTTTACATTAGATAATGTTTATTTATCATAAAATTTTCAATATTAGCAAATGCGTTCATTCAAAGCTCTTACTGCTCACTTCTAGATTTGTGACACTCGTTGACAAAATATTTTTCATTAATTGTACGATAAATTTAATCATATTTGATGTATATTGCTGTAATTTTCAGAATATATATGTACTTTTTTGTAAAAATGAGGTTTAAAATAATACGGTTAATAATTGCTATTCCTTATTTGAAAAATTGTATTCATTCACTCAAGCGCGTACAACCACTGGTACACTTACCCTGAATAATGCGAGAGAGAAACTTAAAAGGTTAAAAGTTTACGTTGTTCCCTCGGTTATTCCCTATTTTTTGATAAAGTCCACACAAAGAAGAATTGTTATCCGTGACTTTTATATTTGTCCCCAAATCTTGAAAAGTGAGAGCATCATTTATCACTGATGAAAGGAAGAATGTGAGGCACATACTTTATCTTTTATCTGTAATCTACTATATTATATTATATTGTATTATACTATACTATATTATATTATATTATATTATATTATATTATATTATATTATATTATATTATATTATATTAGAATCACGATTCATTGAAATGACAATACTCATTTTTCTTATCATTCACTATTTGGATCGAAATCCTGAATAAAATTATTGAAAAAAATAACTACCTAAACCAATCGCACGAGTTATAATGAATAAGCCCATATGCACCAAGTCTGATTATATGCTATAAACGATGTGCATAGTTGATTTTGGTTGATTTTCTCCAACAGTAGTAACTTGCATTTAGTATTTAATTATGAATTTATGATAAACTTCAGTTCTTATTCGAATTTCTACAAATGAATACAATTTCCAACTATGTCGTTTAATACATGCATATTCATATTATGAATAAGTATAGCGACGTAATTATTGTAGCATACATATACGATTATGTAAAAGCTCTTAAAAACTTTTACCAGGATTTTAAATTCTACTTTTTTAAAATTTATTTGTCTTTTGAAGTACAAAATGTTTCGGCCCATGTTAAGTAACAAGTAAATATAAAATTGTCACCAATTAAAAAAAAATGTGATGCTTCAATGGAACTTATACACTCAGATCACATATTTTAATGTTTTAGAAAAACTATCACATTTCCAACTACGATAGTGTATACGAATAAGTCTACTTAATTGTAATATAATTTTTCTTTCATGACCACTTTGAACCATGAAGTGGAGTCTCTTTATACTAAACTCATTCTCACACTTTTTATTGTCGTTATAAATTGTAAAAATACATTCTGAACCTGAAGGAACATAAGAAATGTTTCACCGAACCATTACCGTGTCATATTTCACTTGTGGAAAAAATTATGTTAGGTGCCACCTATAACAACTACAAATACATATTTTTATAAGAATGTATTTGATTAATTATAAGCAAAGATTTCTCATGTAATCCCGAACGTAACAAAATTTCTAAAGTTTTAATTATTCTATTTTATTCATTTTATTATTAGTCTTGTTATTCTGTTACCGGCAGTGTTAATAGTTCTTATCTTCAATTTATATTTTCATGTTTCAAAAATAAAATATTCCTTCTTTTCAATAAAATAGGCAAGGTAATTTATTACTTTTTGTCTTGAGATTAGCACCCAGCACAAGCTAATCGCTTTCTTCTGAAGAAGCTTCAGACATCAGTCTTTCTACACAACTAGAATACGTAATTCAAAAAATATATGTGCACCAGAAGAAAGCTACTACATAAAGTAAAAATAATGAGAAAAAAGTAAAAACTTATTTTTCTTTTTTTGTCATGATAAATATTACAAACAAAATTAATATAATTACTGCTTCAGATACAATGAGAGAACAGAAAAAAGTGGTTAAAACATTCACGTACGTCTGATATGATGACAATCCTGTAAACTTTTTCCTACCAATCGTAAAAAGCTGAGCTATTTTCCAAGATTATTTGTCGAGGACATATAACAATTTAACGATCTATAAAAACTCTTGCGTTGCGTTTAATTCTCTGGAATTTGACAACAATACTTCAGCCACAGTTTCGTATAAATAATAGGATAATGTCTTATTTTATTTCTTTTATAAATCTTTTCAAATTTTTATATCTTTATACACATAGTTATGAAACTTTGGAGACTTGAAATACCCAAGAAACATTAAAAACCCAAAGATAACTATATGCGATGCTAACGAATAATTAAAAATCATTTACAGGATGAAAGTACTTGAGAAAAAGATTTTTTTGGTTACCAACTTCTCTAATAAATTTTATGACCTCTGAAAGTGAATAAATGTGAGATAAATCCATTGAATAGATCAAGAATGGCGAATGCTGCAGATTGAAGAATTTTCAGATAATATTTATATTTTCAGATAAATAAAGTTTCAACTTTATTTGAAAAATGGAGAGTAAAAGATTGTAGAGAGAATGAAAGGTATAAACACACTGGAGCCCCAGTTTACCAGGGGTTTCGGGGATGGCCTGAACGGCCTTCGTGAAAACCGGGGGTCTCTCAAACGTAAACAAGTCAGGGCCGTATGAACTATTTCTGTTTGATTTTTGTCACGAGTGCAAAATATTTTTTAAATATAAGTTTAATTTAACGTTTACTTTAATTTTAAGTTTTATTTAGTTATTATTTATGAATTATTATATATAATGCATAACCAAAACATTGAAAACCAACTGAAGCGAACTGAAGAAATTATCCGCTTAGTATACTGTCCGCTTTATGGCTACAGACCTACGCTACGGTACTTGCGCAACTCCGCTGAGCTCCGAGCTCAGCTTTCTCGTCCCCTTGGACTCCTCACCATCGGTGAGAATTCCTGGAACTGGTATACCGGGGATAAATAAACCGGGGCTCCAGTGTATTATCGAAAAATGTAGTTTTAAAAATACACATATTTCTCTAAAAATCTGCTGTATTAATCAGTATATTCGTGGAAAGATTTTTTATATTTATAAATTAATTAAAAGACGAAACAATTTTAAAGATTGAATAAACTAAGTTTATATTGGATTTTAATAAAATTTCAGAAAACTCTTGCTGGCATATTTTCAAAGTTTAAAGTTAGTTCCGCTTCTTATGAGCGCCTGTAATCAGTATACGTTACTTTCGAAGGCAAATTATAAGAACCTTGGAACATGAGTCAAAGATTATTTTGGGTTAATTATATAAGGTAAGCTGCGAATATCCAAGGAAATGTATAAGCAAACTCCGCAAAGTATTCAACGTTCGCCTCAGAACCGTCCGACCCCTCAACGGCTTCTCTTCATTAATGTTTTTCTTCGAAGCGAAGTATTGAACAGCATTCTTGTTTCTCACTTTTCAGAGAAAATGTTTCTCTGAAACTCTGTTAGGAAATAGGTATCGAAATATGTGAACGAAAAATAAGAAATT
This sequence comes from Euceroptres primus, assembly GCA_037177015.1. NCBI lineage: Eukaryota > Metazoa > Arthropoda > Insecta > Hymenoptera > Figitidae > Euceroptres > Euceroptres primus. Next base: position 18,313 of record JBAGKK010103194.1, read on the forward strand.
ATGTTTTTTTAATGAAAATACCTAATGATTTTTTTGTAATGAAAAGAAAAAACATTTTGGATATTTCAATAACCATTTTCTAGTGATTAATGAACAAAATATATATTATAAGCATTGACTTGCAACATAGTTTTGTATAATCAGTTTACACACTAATCAGAAGTGATTAATGTAATAAATGGAACGTGTTATTGAAATGCACACCTGCATCTCAAATTGTTTAAGCTTCCATCAAGAATCTAGACAGAAAGCAGTTATTATTCATTATATTTGATTCTGAGTTGAAAAATAATACACATAATTGTCTAATTTATATTGAATAATTAGTATTTATTAATTTTTAATTAGTAATTACTCACATTGAAAAGGATTTAATAAGAAAACTCTATTTAGAGTAAAGTTTAAAGTATCAGGATTCATTTTTCTTTTTAATTCCTTGACATTTTGTCCCCCACGAATAATCGATAAAAGTAAAAAGTGACGTACCCAACACTCTTACCCCTGTGATCATCCAAGTCGATGAGCACAATTACAGGAATAAATTCTCGTCTGCTGTCAGAATGATAGATGCATCCTTCGTTTGCCAAGTGAATATTGACTCCTCCGCCACACGTGCTGAACCCCTTCTAACGTGGTCTTTGTCTAAACTTTACTTTTTTCTCCTCTATTTCCCTATTACAAGATTAGGAAAAAAATGTCATAAGTGATATCAAGCGTTCACCTTATCCTTACAATCTCGAACAAAACATTCCAAACCAATTTCAACCAATTGGATTAAATGACAATATATATTATCCCCTGAAAACAATTCAAAACTGTTTACCTCTTATTCAAACTATATATTCACCTAGGCAGTTGAAAAATTAAGCAAATATCCTATTAACATAGTGTTTGAAATGTGTGGAAGTCACGTGACTATACTAGCACACTATTTACATTGTAAAGTGGAATATTTCCGAGTACATCAAGTGCCTTGGTCAGGTTCATGGATCATCAGAGAAGTAAGTTTTCAGAAACGGAGATGTTATATTAAGAGCGCACACACGAACTTGAAGCTAAATTTAACTAGTGTTCTTAAGATTCGAGTTTCCTCGTTTTCTCGTAACTATATCAAGGTGTAGTTGTCCAAATAGGTCGTCCAAGTTTAATGGTTCTTGAAGAACATCGCATTTCACCAAGAAGCTATTGGTCACTGCAATACTAAACTCTAGAGCAAATGGTCGTCAAGTTCTACAAGAAATCACTATATATATAAAGACGTCGTTATCTCCGGGATGGTGATCATCTGATCAATGATCTCAGGTCCTAAGGGCTAACGACTCAAGCCCTTCTGACCTTGAACACCACAACACATTACGATTCTTTCAGGATAAGGTGTTAGATGACAAAATCGATACATTCACCTTCATCCTGATATCTCACTTTCTCCTTAACAATTTTTCATATAATTTCCTTCTTATACAAGGTTAGGGAATTCTTAACGATAGACGATTGGGAAAAATAGAATTTTTCGAAACTTAATATATATTTTGTTATTCAATATGATTTTGGATCTACAATATGGTCCTGTAAAACTACAATTTACCAGAATTTGAAGAAAATTGGCAAACATGTTTTTTTTTGTAATGAGCTATGTATTTTACTTTCTGTCCCTTCCAGTCTTTTCTATTTTCCGCACCAGAAAAATATGGAGCACTTTCTCGTCTGGCTATTTTATTCCATAATCAGGAAAATCAATCTAATCTCCTCTGTCAATTTGACCTCCCATGTTCAATTTGCAGTTAAAGCAAAAGTAGTGAAAATGACTTTACTCAACTCCTTTCCATTTATACACCACTTCAAAAGGGAATTGAAATTCGACTCTCCTACTCGAAAGCTCAAACTACAAAACGTTGCAATTTTCCTTCTGGCTTTGACTATTTTACTTTTTCAACTGCATAAAAGACAAGTTTGAGTTTCGCGTTTTCTTAAGGAGTCCCAGCATCAAAGTCTTATCGAAATTGCATGAAAGAATTTTGAGGGTACTTTTCGGAAATGGAAACTTATTGAGGAACACTTGGGAAACAAAGCGACCCAATTTCTTCAGCCACGTGTGCGACATGATTGAAAAATACTGCTGAAGCCAAAGTTTGCATTTAGTACTAAGGTTTTAAAACTGCAACTTTAGAGCACGACTCTCGGATAAAGTAATCACTGAATAATATGATAATGCAAAGATTTTTAGTGGACTCTTTCCGGTCTTTGAATTTATATATTTTAAAATATTCATACCGCAGAAAGAAGCGACGCTTTAAAGCACGTCTCAGACATTATGTCCAACGTAGAAAGGTACTTTGCTTAAAAGAGCGAGGGGAGAAAAAAGTGGGTTTTCTCTTTTTTAATAAATTTTCATTGTTCCTGCTCTTTATGATTAAAATTCTTTCCGCAAGCTCTGCATTTTTTGAAAGATAAATAATCAGGACAAAAAGCTTTCGAGTGTCGCAATATATTACTCAAATTAAAAAGTATAAAAAGTAATTAAGATTAATAAAAAATTCAATTTACAACTTAAAAGTGCAACCCTCATTTAATTTGACACTTAACTGACCAGTAGTTAAAATTAATGAGTTTCTGCAATCAGACGAGTAAATGTACAAAGTAGGAAAGAATCTAATCAAAACTTTGTTTCCGTACTCATCGCAGATGCGTGAAACAAAAAGAGAATATCCTTTTGTTGGCGATATCAGAATCATTTTCACAGGTTGAATGCTTGCAGAAGTTTATTAAGACTTTTGGCAGAAAATGAAACAATTCGCTCATCAAATAATTTTCACACCTTTCAAGAAACAGTTGCAATGAAGGAATTAGAAAGAGAAAAATTAAAAGTTGATATTAAATATAGAAATTTTTTAAAGATTTATTTATTTTTATATTTATTCAACACATTGATTTATTAAGAAAAGTCAAAATATTCAGTGCTCAAGGAACAAAGTAATCTAACTCGATATTATAGCAGTACCCTTTCAGAAACCCAAATACCATTTGCTTTGATACATCCTAACGCTGGGGCTTACCAAAAAGTATGTAACCAGGCATACACGGCCATAAGAATAGTATTGGCGTGTAAGATACTTTTCGGTAAGCTCCAGCGTGGACACCCTGTAGATTCGAGTTTCAAATCAAACTCTTTCAATCTTGATATTTATAAACTTTAATAAAAAAGTTTTAACATAAAATTCTCATAATTTTTCACAGGTTTCAGAACATTTTCGTTAATATTAAACAGTTTTCGTTGATAATTTCTCATAAGGTATTATCCATCAGAAGTGAAATATTGAAATGGGAACCGAAGCTCTGTGCCATTTTCTGCACTTTGTGGTGATGAAAATCTAAATGGTGCAATTAACATAGTAATTATACCAGTAATTTATGGAATGATGGCAGAATTACAGTATAAATTAATGCGAGTATCTTTACTTTTTAGAATAGAATCTTAAATCCTTAATATGCCACTGAAAAAAAATTCTTATATCCAGAGAAATGCATTTCTTTCTTTGTACCAAAGAAATATTCTTTGATTCAAAAGTATTATTTTTTTTCTTAGTGAAAGTTTCAACAAAAAATCTTTCATTCTCAAGTAAAAAATCATCTACGAGTCACCGAAGGATAATAAAAAAAATATATCACAGCAAATCTGCCAGTAACAAGACCCTTGGGAGCTTTTAATCCAAACTTTTAGAGTGTAAGTTTTTCTTCTTTCTTGGAGTAGCCATACGACCTCTCCCAGGATCTTTTGTGATAAGAAGAATTATTGCGGAAATAGTAAATAGAAGCACGTTTCCTGTGTTCATAAACGAAACATCCGACGAATGCCCAGATCAATTTCTTCAAACATATACCTTCACAGAGGAAATGAAAGCGATGAAAAGCGGGAAATCGAATATCGATCGAGAGAGAAAAATGTTCAGTGACAAGATGGAAGTGTGCGTATAATATAGTGGCTTAAATTCGAGGCTCATAACTCAGGATGTATCCCATAAGATTCATTGTCATGATAATCTATGGTCTCTAAGGTCTCGCCCTCGCAATACTAGAAGAAGACTTACGGTCAGTGTTGACCCTTCCGTAACCTTCAACATCCTTCACAGTCGTCATCATCGAAACCTTTGCTAGTTTTGTCTACCACAAAATAGTCCCATTTGTGACATTAATTTTAACGAATGAAAACCCTCCTGCATAATTACAAAAGAATAAATGAATTTTCTTTTGGGATTAATGTCAGTTTGTAATTATTATGCCTTCAACAGTATCTATCCAATAGGACGATTATGGGAGAGGTGGAGATAACATTATTTTAATGAGAGATGTCGCAAATATTTCGAATTATCCATGTTTAATCAAAGAAACTAGTAATTTTTTAAATCTATTTGGAAATAAGTATGCTTCTAATTTGATTTAAAAATAAAATAATTGATTAATATACCTAAATTATTAAGGAACATTACCAAAGTGATACTTGAAATTTTGTTTCAATTTTTCATTTCAAATTATAAGAATATACCTATATATATATATATTTCTCATGGCTCTATAATCTGTAAAACAGCTTGTAAAAGTTGAGTCTATTCAAGAATAATGAGAGAGTATAACTTTCTCAACTTCGTATTTTCCAACTTATCCTTTTCAATATCTATTAGATGGTACCTGAAAACTTTTATTTCTCGAATACTTGTCTCCCTATTCATTAAAGTAATATATAAATGTATATACTTATATATGATGCTTGTTATAACTTTGAGATGATTCGAGCTATTCAAATTTGTATAGCATATCCTCAATATTAAAGTGGACTTGGCTTCATTTCCTTATTAAAATTCACACTTTACCGTCTTTATTTTATATTTTCTTTTTGTTTCATTTCCATCATTATTCCATGTTTCCAAGCAACAATCCTATTTAAGAAAAGGGCTTAAATTAATAGAATCAACAAATAATTAATCAACTGAAAAAAACTGCTAGTATAAACTTTGCAGTTTAAACCATTGACTTACTTTCTAATTTTTTCTGCTTCAAGGGGAAAACAAGAATTTTATTTCAAGCAAGATGACATTTCTTACTCAATTTTTTATTAAAAGAATAGAAATTGCTTTTGAGAAAATACTAGAGACTAGAATAAGAAGTGTAAATAACAATTTGATGAAATAAGAAGTCTATAATATATTGTAGTATGAAATTTGAAGATGTGATTTATTCATTTACTTATAAATAAATTTTTTAATTTGATTTCAGATAAATACCAGCAGTCATAAAACAACATTGAATAGAATCAACAAGAGGTGAAGTTGCAGAAAAATTATTCCTTAAGAACATATTAAGTGGGTATTATAATTTGACCATGCGTTTTCGAGGGCATTGTTCAAACTTCAATAAAAAAAAATCATTCAAATTTTTTTGAATGGCACTTTTTTTCATTTATTACAACAAGTCTTTTTTAGTACATAAGAAAAATATGCATGACATAAATCACTCAAATAGGAGACGCTGTAGCACCTCAAAAGACGCGTTATGGAAACGCGACCCCCTTCTGGTTGACGTGATTAACCAGCTCCAGTATATTTTAAGAATCTGTTTTATTCTTAAAATATACGAGTCCCGACTATAGCCATACTTGTACACTGTAAGAATCTGTTTTTTTTTTCAGACGCCCTAGAGCAGCGGAATCACGTCAACCGTGCGTTTCCGGGACACATTCTTTGAGATTCCGCAACGCCCCTTATTTGTTAGATTTTATTTTATATCCATGTTTTTTTGTTTAGTTCTAGGCTTGTAATAATATATAGAAAAAGTTTCGATCAAAAGAATTTTAATTATCCTTTTTTATTGAAGTTTGAACAATGTTTGAAAAAAAGCTTGGTCAAACTATAATACCCCCTTAAGTGACGTATACTTAGAATAAAATAATTCGGATCGATTTTGTTTCTGCCTGATGAAAATTAACAGCGCACGTGGAAATCTTGCAAAAAGCATACCAAGAGAAATAGATTCCAAACGATGCAGAATCTAAAAATTAAACTTATATATGATCAAAATTATCTAGTAAAATTGTAAAGTAAAAAAGATACCTAGTAACATATTTATAATCAAGTCTTTTACTTATATAAATGAAACGACGATATTTTTATGATTGTAAAGCATTTATAAATATGGAGAGTAATCATTTTTAATTTTGTAATATAATATAAAAAATTGTTGTAGTATTACATGGAAAAGTCATTAATCGTTGTGGTAAAAAAAGGCAGCAATAATTCTGCATTGAAAAGTGTGCATATAGAGCATTTAAAAACGTTTGCAAATAAATTTCTCTCGGAACTGAATATCGTGCACTCGAAGAGAATTGATTTATATTCTATTTACAGCTCAGATTTGATTTTAAAATTCAAATTTCAATCAAAATATGAAAAGCATCAAAATATAATTTTATTTATATAGGGATGCCGGTCTAAGATCTCAATAATCAAAATTATTCATACGACCTAATATGGATTTAATTAAAAATGTTTCTGATTTAATTTAAATTATTATTTTTTACAACCGCATACATAGATCTATAAAACTGCTCATTTTGCTGTACTGTGTAAAAAAAGTAAATAAACAGAAATAAATGTGAAATTACTTGGTATAATTTTAATTCCTTTCCAATAAAACAAAATTGTCTGCATTCCTTCGACATTTAGAACGTGGTTTTATCCCAGCTTGTGTATTTTCTCCTTTCCTTTTTAATTTTGTTTCGAATAATAAAAACGAATAAAGTAGCATGCAAAATATTGTAAAAGTAAAAATTTTACAATTTTGATTCTTAGTGTTCCTCATCTGCTCATACTTAATAAACGAAATTACTATTCAATGTTATAAAATTGTTTAGCTTATTATAGTTACTATTTGCATTTTTTCCTGATTTCTTGGTTTTCGGAAAGCACGTTTCAAGCAAAAATAAATGAACATTTCTTGCTTTTATATAGGAGAAATCGGAGACCGAAAATAAGAGGAGGAGAGATTTATAGCCAGATTGGTTACATTATTATTGAATTCTTCACGAGACCTTTTTCTAGTAAAATTCCTCTTGCAAGGTAGCTTCTACTAAAGCTATTTTCTACGTCCATGAAATAGTTTGCATATTTGTAAATGTTTGTATATTTTGTAAATGAGAACAAATAAAATATAAATAAAACAGAATATAGGAAGTAAAAAATTAGGCAAGATGAAATTGTTTTTCTGTTTTTTATCAATTATTCCATTCGTATTCAAAAATTTGCTAAACCATTTTTAAATTAATATAAAGTAATATAAATTAATATTAATTAATTTAAATTAAAATAAATTAATATAAATAAAAGAACATATAATTAAACACTAATTTTTGCAAATTGTGTAAAATTGGCTTCTTGAATTTATAAGAGTTTCGCGGAAAGGAAACTTTTGGCTAAAAGGTTTACCCACTTTAGCGGTCGATCGAAAACAGCTGAGTAGATACGTGACCATAATATAATTAAGGGGGTGTGATACATTATGATGTCACGAATTACCGACGGGGTATAAAAAATATTCGGCAATCCTATTTTTAAA
>JBAGKK010103290.1:0-25908 GCA_037177015.1 Euceroptres primus
GTTCCAACGAATGCAAAAGTGTATAGAATACAAAGGCGAATATTTTGAGAAACAATAAAACAGTTTATTTGAATCAACAAATTTTTTTTCAATTACTTTGACAAAACTTTTGGAGTGTCCCTCGTATTCACTGTAGTGGTACCAATTCAGAATAAAATTAAGCAAAATAAAAAAGCTGGGGTTTTCGAGAAAATTGAGTTCCAAAATTTTCAGAAAAACTGCCGCCATTTTGTCATTTTTGAAAATTTTTGAAATTTTTCGATGAATTCAGAAAAATAATGAAAAGATCTAGCAGGATAAAAAAGAAGTCACTACCTATATTACTTTGGAAACTACAACACTAAGAAAAATTTGGACTAATTTTTGAAAAACTGTGTCACCAGTTTTAAAAGTTCAAATATTCATAACTTTGTCAAAAAAATTGTTTCATCAAATCGATCAAATATGTGTCGTCTAAAATCCTTTGAAAAACAATATATTTCGTCCGGAAACGATTCTGTGACTTAAACGTGCACAGCCTGCTCGATTTGAAATGAATTCGGCCTCTACAGTTCTATTTGGGTGGTTCTTATTAAAAGACAGTCAAATTGACATAAAACAAATTGTTAATTAATTAATATTTTATCTAACTAGCTATTTACCTAGTAAGCTTATTTTTAATTAAATTCATCCAAATAGAATTGTAGATAATATTTTAAAGAACAAAATACATTATCATTGATGAAGATTCAATTTAGAATTACGATTTTTTTCTATAGCGAAAGGAAATTTCTAATAATTAATATTAAATAAACAATTTCATATTCAACTATATGTTTCTATGTCGAACATTCATTGCTCTTTTAAAATTTGTTGTATTTCACAATATAGTAATTTTCTTCGATTTTAAATATATATTTTAAAAGTTTGAGATACGATAAGGAGTGAACATCCTTAAACAAAGAATAGTTTTTTGAGGCGATACAGATAGTCTCAATAATTTAAAAAATCGCGTAATAAACATTTTATGCAGTTAATTTAGTTGTGTAAGTTATTTCTATTTTACAGGTTCAAGAAAAAAATACTTTTTCCATTAAAGTTTATGGTATTAATTAAAAAATGGTACTTGCAAAAATGTATTTTTTTACCTGGAAAACCTGGAAAAGTCCTGCAATTTTTTTAAGGAGAAACGCTAGACACCCTGGTTTATTGTCGATATTTGCATTTATATTTGTTGGTAATTTTATTTTCTGTTTAGCATAAGTTTTAGGGTGGATTGAAAAAGAATTTAGAAATTAAAAGCAGCCTAGTACTAAAAATTTTTTCATTTTGTGTTCCTTATAACCTGCGTAAAATTGAAATTGAATGATCAATATTCTGAGGTTTTGCAGAGACAAAAGAGGTTTTTAAAAATCGATATTTTCAGATTTTTGGAAAAATCACTATTAGTTTTTATCTATGTAGATTTGGGTGGATTTTTAATTTGACTTTATCTAGGAGAAAATCTTATTTTTATTGACCCCATAAAATATTTTCCTTTCAAATCCACTTATATCAAAAAATTATGAAGGAGCCAAATTGAAACTTTTCATCTTTTTTCATTTCTAAATTTTTTGTTCGATAAACTCTAATAAATGCATTTGAGCGTTTTCTGTGGTTTTGCAGTTTTTACTTTCTTACCACGTTTATCAATTTAATTTTGTAAATTATTTTGTTTAAGTATTGAGTATTACGAATTCTAGACCTTCAGATTATTTGTATATATTAATGTGATTTTATTTCAGTTTCTAATAAATTATTAAAGATTTTTTAAGTCGAGGTTGCATTAATTAAAATTATAAAACGAACTAACAAAAGTTAAATAAATAATCATTTTCAAGATAGCCGCCGGTTAGGGAAATCCTGGTATATATGAAAAAGACAGGGATTTTTAACCCTTTAACGCGCAAAAAACCGAGAAACTTCAAAACTTTACACAAATTGGTCGTTTGCTTTCTTAAGAGACCCTGGAAAGATATTATCCCACTGTGATTTTAAAAACCCGGTGGGAAAATAGTATCCCGAAGGGCGTTTAAAGGGTTAAAAGAAATTTGTAAACGTCAGGAAATTTTTTTTATGAGGAAATTTAAATAAAAAAAAAAGAATAGCAAAAGTTCTTTTAGAATTGCAAATTTAATAAATTTCAGGTTTGTTTTGTTTTTATTCCAGGCATAAAAAAAATTTATCTCTGAACTTAAAATATTAATGGTCTGGGAAAATGAAAAATTGCGAATTTAGAATTTAGAAAATGAAATTATACGGACACCTTGAATTTTAAATTAGTAAAGTTTTAAATATTCTCCGAATCTTTTTTGTGATTATTTTATTTTAAGATTTGAAGGAATGGATATTTACGATTAAAACTCAATAAAACTTTGTATAATATGTATAATATTGTTTAATTTGAAAACTGCTTGCTGTATTATAATTGTGTGTCTTTGTCATTAGTTTTACGCTAGAATAATTACAAAATTGCACTGAATTGCCAGATTGTAATGTTTAGTGTAGATTTTGCTTATGCATTGTGTGTGTCGTTGGTTGCTTGCAGAGTCAATATAAACTTGCATTAGCTGATGGAGAGGTGGAAAAACTAAAAGCAAAGGTAATTATAAATGTTGTATATTTTTTCTTCTTTGAATGATATTCTGCTTGATTTTCTTTTACTGTTTTCTCAAGCGATAAAGTTATTAGATTCCTATAAAGCTTGAAAATGTAGAATTTTATATTTTTAATAATAATGTAATTTTATAATCGATAAATCAATAGAAGCCTTGGACTTCTAATGAAGCTTGAAAAATAATTTAAAAGCTCGTTTATTTTTCAATAAAAATAATCAGGTGTTACATTTGAAAATTAATTACCCATACGTATTATAATCTAACTGAAAAATTTTACAATCTGATATAAACTGCACTAATTTTTCTAAACAATTGAGTGTAATTTTTCAAGCATTCAACTTTGTATTCGGTAATGAAAACAACTTAAAAAAATTCTTCTAGTTTCCTCAACTTAAAAACCATTCTCACAGCATTTTCCTACTAACTGAAAAGGTAATTTTCCAATATAATAATCTAATGACTTTCTTTTTCAGTTGGTGGAGCTCGAGAACAATGGAGCCAGCAGTGAAGAATACGCAGTAAAGTTGCGTGAATCTGGATTGCGACTTCACGAATCCGAAAGAGCTCTGGGTACAGCTCGCCAAGATTTGTCTGCAGCTCGAGAAATGCTGGCTCAGGCGACGGCTCAGAGTTCAGCCATCCAACAAAAATACGCCCGTGCCAAAAGAGCAGCTCGGGAACTTCGAGCCGACATAGCAGCTCGAGACGAATTTTACCAGCAATTGCTTCAAGAGAAGGACACCGAGTATAACGCACTCGTCAAAAGTTTAAAGGACAGGGTACGATTGTAAACTCGTTTATAATACAACAAAGTGCAAATCGCAGTACTAATTGTCTTGTATTGCTAGGTCATTACATTAGAAGTAGAATTGACAGAAACTCAAAGGAGGTTTGGCTTGCCCGTGAGATTGCCCTACGACGGGGCCACAGCGAGAATTGTAACTCCACAATTAACTAGACGTCAATTACCACCGCCTCCTTCTGCTACAAATTGTCAACTCTCCGACACCGAAACATCAGATCTTAGCAGTCCAGACGATGGGGATAAAACAGCAACAGTCGAGAGGAAACTTCCACTTCCAATACCAGTAAAAGAAGAACTTGATCGGGCAGTTCCTGCTCATCGACTTCTTGATAACTCTGTTGGAAAAAGTAAAGCTGAATTGGCAAGCAGAGGAGGTCTCGCTAATCGACAGTTGCCCAAAAGATCGGGAGGACTTAGCAATAGCAGTTCGGTAAGTAGGGAGAAAATTGGTTGTAAAATTAATTTAAATTAGGAGTTTGTTCTTCTCAATGATGGTTTAATCCTTGCTTGCAAATTGTTTGTGACGATAACAGCGGCCACTTCAGTTCGAGCCTGAGGCTAACTGGAGTGCTGAGAGAATTTAAAAATGAATTAGGAATTTGTTAGCTTCTTCTTTCTGCTCCTGTGAAAAATTATCAGGAAATTACTTCACAGGATTATGGTTTGGATGAATCGGGCGACAATACAGATGAGGATTCGTCATCGAAGCTTGCGATGTCGCAAGATAGCAACAGCAGATCGCCAAACGATTCGGTAATATCTAAGCAATCGAACTTGAGTTCCTACTCGAGCAATTCATCGATTAGTTCGCAGAAAAGTAAGCATGTAGAATCGATACACTCGACGACAATCCGACAACACAGTACAATTAGCTCTCAAGTTCGCGCCCTGACCGAGCAAAGTTGGCAATCGTCGCAAAAAGGTATTTAAAAAATTTCAAAAAAGAAACTAAGACATTAATTAAATTAGAGGATTGAAGCTAATGGGTGAATATTTGTTAAAGCTGGATTAACTGGGCCACCTGCGTCTTTGGCAGAACAACTGAAGCAGGTTTTAGCTGAGAGGGAGAGACGGCTTGGAGGAAACGACATGTCTTCCTCGAGAGAAAGCTCTGGAGACTTCAGCGACTTGAACAATCCACATTCTAATGACCCAACCCTAGTCACGCATAATTTAGTTGAGGAAATTAGACAAGCTGTGAGCGAAGCTAATCAAAGAGGTACGAACCAAAAAGGTATTGCAAATCGGAAATCAAATGTGAAATTGATTCTATTTATTAGGGAAAAAGTATTATACTTTGTAGAGTAAAATCTATAATACTTTGGAGAGAAAAGGTTTTTTTGTAAACTAATTTAATTAAAGGGATTTTAAACATTTTCTTGCAGTGAAAAAAGTAACAATCCCTTCTCAAACTCTGATGGGTGCTGGAAATACACCCTGGCATCATCCGAGTGGATCGCCGTCTAGTTTATCATCTGGTGGGTCTGTCAGTCCAACGGCTGTTGATCCGAGTCCTTCAAAAATCGGTAGTGCAGGTAATTTGAACTTTTAAATAAAAACTTAAAATGAAAACTTTCGAAATTAATCAAAAAAATGAATTGCTTTAAAAAAGAATAGAAAGTGCAAAAAATTACATTAATTCATTTTCAGACTCGAGCGAAGTTTGGTTGCCTCCTCACGAATTTGGTTTGGGTGACAAAAAGTCGCACTTTTGGCAAAACGCACCGATAACCGATTGGTCGAAGGAACAAGTGAGTATTCATAGTCCAGTCAAATTGTCGGAAAAAGAGGTGAAATCCATGAGACGAAACTCATGAGCGAATTTTTTTGCTTAATCGCTTCAGTTTGGGTCACTTATATACCATGTGGTTTTGTGACAAGAATTTCGGACCGGAACCCGGGCATATTTTTTGAGAACGGTGCCAAAAATCACATATGCGTGGATTGTTGCTCTCCTATATGGATTTTGAAAAAAGGTAGAGAGAGGAAAGAAAGTAGATAAAATTCCGAGAAATTTGGAAAAAAAATAATTTCCTAAATGGTTTACAAATGACTTAAAGTAGTAAAAGAAAACGTGGTTCTAACTTAAATAGGACAAAAGTTGACCAGTTGACTAGTTAATTCAGTTGATTCTCTCTGTCTATTGAGTCAAACGTACTGAAAAATGTAATTTCAGTCATGTTTTGACTAACACAATAAAATATAATGCACTGAATGATTATTAATGATCAAATAAACATTTCTTATAAATAAACTAATAATTATTTAAATAAATTAATTTTTTTACAAATTTTTCATTTTTTACACATATTTCATTCGTTTTTTTAAATTCAAAATGGTTTATTCGTCACTTTTCAAGAATAACGAATTATATTTATAAACAAATAAAGATTATTAAAAATTAAGTTTTCACTTTTTTAGCACTTATGGCTACTTTTGTCTCCTAAATTAATTGAAAATAGGTAAGTATTCATTATTTATAAATAAAAAAAAATATTTTTTTAAAGCAATAAATGTTAAGAATGGGTCATGTTTAACTTAATCATTCTGTTCTTTGTAGAAGGAATGGAAAGTGGATAATAAACATTTTTTTTTATTTTACTTTATTCAATACTACACCTCGTTTCCGCACCACCCAGGAGGTAGAGTTTTCGGCGTTTTTTTTTTTTAAAGTGGACATCCTAGACATCCTAAAAATTATGAAAACAACTGTTCCGAACTTTATTATTATCCATGGATAATAATAAAATTCTGGAATTCATCCATTGAGGTCTTATAAATTCAGAACGATTTCCTTCAAATCAGACAAATTTGGCTGAATTTAAGTTAATTTAATTTTAAGGTTTAATAATTTTAAGCATTTGTTTTTACTGTGCACCTTCCGTTCCTTCTAAAAACTATGGAATAGTTATGAGTAAAGGGACTCAGTGTTAACATTTATTGCTTAAAAAATAATTTTTTTTTTTTACTTATAAATGAATACTTACCTATTTTCAATTAATTTAGGAGACAAAAGTAGATGAAAATGCTGAAAAAGTTAATACTTAATTTTTAATAACATTAATACTCAAAAATTAATTGAATTATTTATTCTGACCCTAAAGCCAAAATTTAGCATTCAATATTATAAACGATTATTTAATAACATTTATTTGTTTATAAATGAAGGGTTACAGTACAGAACTAGTAGATAACCTACAAAATCGAAATTTTTCAGGAGAGCGAAATAACATTCTGTAAAATCGAAATAACCATTTAAAAATAAAATAAAAGTTCACTCCTGAGCTGAAGTGTTTCTAAATTGAGATAAAAAAAAGTATGAATCAAAAAAATTATCTAGTTCTGAGAAATAGAATGTGGAAGTTTACAATCTCAAAGTGACAGGAACCTAAAATTAAAAAAAGCTTGGTTGCGTATCACGATAAAAAGTGCAATTTTTACTTTAAACGAAAAATAAGAACTTGCTTCCGAGATATTGAGTTGCTGAATTGGAAGAAAATAAGTTTGGTTAGAAAAAGTTAACCAATTCCGAATAAATCATTAATCAATTTGGAGATTCAAATTTCATAGGTTTTGAAAATCGTCTTTGGATAGCGGCTAAAAATCTATTTTTTAATTTCAAAAAATAATAAAAACTTACTCCCGAGATATGAGGAGGCTGAAAATGAAAAAAAAAGTTTTTATCCAAAAAAATTATTCTGTTCCGGGAAAATAAGGATTTAGTGTGACGGTATCGCACTGTAACAGACGAGTTTTCGCTGCATAAAAACAAGAAAGTTATATGGTTCTTTATAAATAAACGATAATAATTTTAGGAAATATCGTTTCTGATCGTAAGACAAAAAGTACAGTGAAAAAAACCTTATAAAAGTGGTTTTTTGTAATGTAGAAAATGAAGATTTAATATTTTAGGTTGGAATTCGATTAGTACTTTGGTGCTGAAAAAAGTAACAAATAGTTTTACTTGGAGCTTTTTCTGTGAAAAAAGAAGTATTTTATTATTTAACTGTATTAAAAAAGTTTTAGGAAGAGGAATATGACCAGAAAAAGGTTTAAAAAAAGGTAAAAGCTAGGGAAATTAAAATAAATTAAATTTTGATAAGAGATTTCACCGAATACCGTGCAAAAGGTTGGTGTTAATCTTTGTTTTGAAATTTTCGGTAATGTATTTTGCTTATAATAAATTATTAAACTTTACGAAAATAACACATTTTGACAGGTCACTTCAAACACATTTTTCCTGTCCTATTTCAACTATAACACTGCTCTTCCGCTTTAAGGAGGGTTTCAAGGATGGCCTTGGACTTAAAGCGCGCGTCTCTAAACGAAAACAGTCAGGGCCGTATGAACTATTTCTGTTTGATTTTTGTCCCGAGTAAAAAATATTTTTTAAATATAAGTTTAATTTAACGTTTAATTTAATTTTAAGTTTTATTTAGTTATTATTTATTAATTATTATATATAACGCATAACCAAAACACTGAAAACGAACTGAAGCGAACTGACGAAAATATCCGCTTAGGATATTGCCCGCTTTGTGGCTACGGTACGTGCGAAACTCCGCTGAGCTCCTAGCTCAGCTTTCTCGTCCCCTTAGATCCCTCACCATGGGCGAAAATTCCTAGAACCCATATACCGGAGGTACATAAAGCGGAAGAGCAGTGTAATAATCATTTTCCAGAAAATTATTATTTTAGTCTCTATTTCTTAATTAGAAAACTTTATTTCAATAGTTCTCCCAGGAGCCATCACCAAATTAAACCAAATAAAATTTTTTATTTATGATCGAGATTATACTTATATTTTATTTTTTTATTCTTAAGATTTTAATAGCCTTTAAGCAACTGCTTGTGATTCTGTTAAAAAATATTTATTTTACGTGTTACGAAAGTTTTAAAATATGTATTTTTGATTAATATTTATCACTTCAGTCTTATGATTAAACATAAGTTTGGCACGTGTAAACAAATAATTATCTTCTTTACGACATAAATTTTGTATATGTATATTATGTTAAAATTCCCTTTTCTATGTACGTGTTCACTTTCAAAAATCTCAAAAAGACATTTTTAACTTGATCGGGGGATAAAAATTGACCGGGAAAAAATCGGGAATTTTAAATGGCCTGATCGCTAGACACCCTATGATCGCAGTCTTCCGTCTCTTGTTTCCCATGGGGTAGCAATAGATAGAAGTTCGACTTCCGCTCAAAGAACCGATTTTCGTCTTGGGCATGCTTCCACATTATTCAAGATAATTCGAGAACCCGATAATATTTTATTACGTTCTTAGTCTCATTTTAAAGAGGAGGTTTTAAAATTTACTTTAGCAGAGTTTCAATTTTTTCCATTCACTACCTTGTAGCATGCAGACAGTGGAAATTGAGAATCGAAAATTGGTTAAAAACGGAAAATATGTCTGTCTTTCTCACATGCTCTCGCAGTCCCTAATTATCAAAAATACTTCGAGTAGGAATTAATTGACACAAAATTTAATAAGCTTTCTAACGATTTTTTAAAAATCTTTCTATCCTAATTTCACGCTGAGAAACCCAAGAAAGAAGAGATGTATGTTTTTAATACAATTTTTTTTAGTGGACTGACAATTCTGGCCGGTACTGTATCTCGGAAAGTATTGGTGCTAGGACATAATTTTTTTTCCAAATTTCTCAGAATTTTGTCTACTTTCTTTCCTCTCTGTACCTTTTTGCGCTAAAATCCATAGCAGAGCAACAATCCACGCATTTGTGATTTTTCGCACCTTTTTCAAAAAATATGCTCGGGTTCCGGTCCGAAATTCTTGTCACAAAACGCGACCCAAACTGAAGCGATTAAGCAAAAAAAAAAAAAATGCGCTCGTGAGTTAATACAGTGTAAAGAAACAATTTGACTGGACTGTCAGTGAATTCCAAAATGAAACTTTTGAGTGCTAGGCTGTTCTTGATTTCTAATGTTTTTTTGACCCACCTTAATAAAATTAAATTGTTTCAGGTGTGTCAATGGTTATCAGGAATAGGTCTGGAAAGGTACGCTTCTCGTTTCATCGAAGCTGGAATTTGTGGAAGCAGTCTCTTACGATTAGAATCTCGCGACCTGAAAGCTCTCGGCGTTTCCCGAGAAGTAAAAGACCACCTGAAACGAAAGCTGAAAGAATTGCGAGCTCAGGCCGATCGCGAGCGCAAAGAGCGAAAAGAAATCGAACGTATGCGACGAAAAGCAGAAAAGGCGGCTCGGAAAAAATAGCCCCACGAGAATGTCAAGTCAGACTCGTTCTACTCTTGAAGCGCAATAATGAAAGACAAAAAAATATCGCTCACCGAACGAGTATCAATTTTTAAAGCCCTCCCCAACTTTGTACAAGTCTCACGATGATTCTTTGTTATTTATGCAAACGCTTTTTTTATCTTGTTGATTATTTTAATTGTATGCAGCTTATTTTTAATTGACTGCAGACTATGTTTAATTCATTGTATAGTATCTTTTAATTTTTACACTACTTCGAGTGCGTACTTTTATTACGTTTTTTTTTTTTTTAAGAAACCACTCCAGATTTCTCTTATATTATGTTTCGAATTCCGAGAAAGTCGGGGTGAGAGATAGTTATTTTCATATTTTATATTAATTCGTAGATGTCAGCACATCCAATAATGAAAATACACTAAGGAAGTCTGTCGAGTACATTATACCTTTTGGCGAACGAATTCGCTTGAATACATGTATGATAAATGTGTGTGTATAGGTCTTTACATACGGAGATGTGTATATTTCGAAGCTGAAGCCATATACTGATATAAAATGTAATTACGGTATCATTTTTTTTACAAAATACTCTCGAGACACGAGTACGTGTCTGAGATTGAGACAACGATTGTCCAAAATCGTAAAAGCATCGTTTATTTATTTTTTATGTCGTTTAGACGTAACGTCGATTAATTCATCTAATTGTAATGTTAAATAATGTAGAATTGCGAATGGCTGTCCCCGTTTCTATTTCGTAATTTATCAATTAATCATTGAGCCCTTTAATTATAATAAACTTAGGCATGACCGAGTATCGAGACATCTTTTATCGGCTGTGTTCCTTTCATTTTAAATTTGCTCAATCTTACATTTCATATCAACGACCGGCTGAAGAGATTTTAGCACTGGGACGCGCCTATGAATTATAAGACCCAGTTGTCATATCCTACCTTTCACGCATCGCACCCCGCCCGCAGTTCTAATTAATAATCGTCGATTTACATCTAGTTTCAGACATTCCACTAGAACTGAAACAATTTTTCAGGCATTTGTGTAAACTAGCAGTCTTCAATCATCGATTTCGCTTTCATTAATGGGACTTAGATTACAAATGGATTGATTTATAAGAACATTTTTTTAAAGAATTTTAGAATTCGAAAGAGATTTCGAGGTGTCATGTCCAAAAAAATGAAAAGATCGATGATTAAGAGTTAGTCTAGTAGAGAATTGTTTGAAAAACGTTTTTCTAGTTTAGCAGTTTGGTGTGTGGGTAATGCGAGAATTTTTTGTTTAATTTTTCTTTCAAATAAGAAAATGTACGAAAATTCAGTGGAAAGTAGGCGAGAATGCATATTTGTACTAAAATTTTCAGAGCATTGCAAAGTGTTTGAATTATCTGATTTCAAAGAAATCTAACATATAAGGGGTCATTGCGAAAAAGTAATAAGAGAAATTACGAAAGTAATAAGAGGCTTAGAAATAAGGTAAATGAAAAGAAAAGAAAAACACTTTGCACATAAGTTCGTACAATGCATGTTGATAATAACAAAATTATCACTTAAAAACTGAAAGAATCTGTAACGGTAGTGTCATATTTACTTCGTATTGTATACATTTTAGCTTAATAATTCAAATGTTTATCAAAGTCCTCCATTTTTCTAATGAGAATGGTGTAGTATAATTTTTGTAAGAGTACTTGGTACTTGTTACTTCTGTTGCCAGGAAGAAGACGGGACGTTTGTGGCATTTTGGGATACCGCAGAATTAAAATTGCGGTTGCTTTCGAGGCGAAAAACGTTTTTTTTTATCAAACTTCAAAAAGTGAGAAGACGAATTTCTAAATCCTAAGGCGTTTCGCGTTCCACTCTTCCGCAATATTAGAGGTCTTAGGAGCAGGCACTTAATAAAAAACCGACTGATTTTTATGAAATAAGTTTTATAGTCGAGTTTTCAACGAAGATTTTAGATGTGTAAATGTCATATTTAAATACGGTTCAACTCTCTCGGGAATTTCGACCAAAAATTTGCAAAAGAGGGATAAAAAAAAGAGTGAAACTTTTTGATACACTTTTGTAATTTTAAATTTAATTCAGTTAGAGGAGCAATCAAAAAAATTGTGGTTGTCTGAAAGTTTTTCTTGTCCTTTGTTCAATTTTGGAAGCAATTTTCGATGGAGATTAAAGATCCGAGAAAAGAGATAAACACGTCGGGAAAACTTTGTATGATATGTTGATCTTTGATTGTACTTCTTTGTTGCTAATTGTCATCCGTATTGATTAATCATAACTCGGCAAGAATGTTCCAACGAGGTCAGGATCCACGGTTACTTGGCAGCTTTTTAACAATATATTTACAAAAAGTATTGTCACTACAAATACTCTTGAACATTTTAATTATAAACGATTCATACGTTAAACTCGACTTTTCTTAATTTGTACCTGTTTTTTTATCCTGGATTTTTAGATAATAATCTAATTTTAGATTTTAGATAATAATTTTGAAGACTTCCTAAATATTTAGTCTGTTGCTATGGCAATATGGATTCAAAGTTTGATCGATAACCAACTATTATTTCTTGAATTTCAGTGAAGAAAGAAATAATTTTATGAGTTTAAAAAGGAAGAAAAATGCCAGCAATCGTGATAAAAGATTACGAGTGGCGACAGACAAGCGCAAATGTTATTATTAATGTGCAACTTGTTGGCAATCCCAGCAAAATAGATTTCCTCACTTCCGATAAATATATCAAGGTAAATTTTTTGTTTTCTAATTAATTTTTTGTTAATGACCGTTAATTCGCGAAATATTGTTCAGGCAAGTTATCCTCCTTATATTTTCGAACTTTTTCTCTGGGGAACTGTGAACGAAGAGGAAAGCGAATGCATCTTGACTAAAAAAGAAGCAATTATTTCTTTGAAAAAAAGAGAAATAGGTATTGAATGGCCAAAACTTGAATTAGAAGATCTTGATAAAGAATTTAAACGAGAATGTAGAGTACAGGCTTTGGAATATTCCCAACTTACTGCTGAACAAAGAGCTAAATCTAAAAGTGGTTCGTATTTTATTTAAAATTAAAAATATTCATTTAGAAAAGAAAATAACATAAATTAAGTTACAGAAATATTAAGAAATTTACAGAAATATTTAATTTCTAATTAGTTGGAAAAATTAACATCTTTCAGAAAAACAACAAGAGCTACAGAAGCAAGCAGTCAGGGCACAGATTGATCTCGATACTTTATCTTTGAATAAAATAGAATCGATTCGTGACTCTCATAGAAAGGAAGCTATGAGAGAATTTGAAGAGTGGAGATTAAATGCAGAGAAACCAATTTTTGAAGGAATTGATGGCATAAAGCAGGAAAATCGAAAATCTTACAAGTATCGAAAATAAAAAATTATAAATAAATAATAATATATAAATAATATTCTATTAATAAATATGAATTATAATGTATAATTATATTATATAATTATAAATATAAATATGAATTAATAAATTCGAATATGAATAGAAATTGTATTCTATTAATAATAGAATACATTGAAATTGTATTCTTTTAATAATAGAATACATTGAAATTGTATTCTATTAATAATAGAATACAATTTGAACCTTTTTTACAGGGCACCAGTAAAATGGTTCAAAGAAAAAGCAGAAATAGATAGCGAACCTCAAGATCTAAAGAAATTGTCCAGGAAAGAAACAGAAGTCGAAGAATCGTGCACCGAGAAAATTACAGAAACATTGAAAGAGGAAGTAGACCATAAAAAGGTTGCGAAAAGTGATAAAGAGTCATCTACCAAGAATTCCTGCAACAAATCGGGAAACTTCAAAGAAAATGAAACTAGTTCTGAGGATTCAGAATCGGATTTTGAAGATGATAATTATTTTAATAAGTCCAAAAGTGGATGTTTGATAAAAGAGATGGATGAGAAGGACTTGAATAAATTTTGTAAAAAGAAAGAAAAAGAACTTCAGAAGGAACAGAACTTGAAAAATAACAAGCAAGAAGTGATTCAGAGGTTTCTGGATAGAAAGCCTCTAACAAATAAAATTTTTGATGATCCGACAAAATCTGTTCCACTTCCCAGAAAAAGTTGCTTGATTAATGTTACATTTTCTGAACGAGCGTTTCCAACACCTGCGAGGGAAAGTTTCTATCTTCAGGAACAGGAGGTAAATAATTTGAAAAAATAATTTGACTAGAAAAAAAATAAAAATAAATCATTTTCCTTTTTTTAGTGGCTGGAAAAACAAGCAGAGGCCAGAAGAAAAACAGGATTCGTTTCTGAAGATCTCAGACCTGAAGAACAAAATCCTCAGTGGTTGAAAGACAAGGGAGAGTGAGTTATTGATTTAAAGTTATAAGACTTGATTTGAAATACTTTAGTGTATGTCTTTCAAAGTAAATTGCAATTAAAAAGTATTTTTTTATCAGTGATTTCTTCAAGGCTGGAAATTATTTAGGAGCCATAAGTGCCTACACACATGGAATTAAACTCAGTGATAAAATGGCATCACTATTCGTCAATAGATCAGCAGCTCATTATGCTTTGGGAAATTATTATAAATGCACAGAAGATTGCTCGACGGTAATTAAAAAATATATAATCATCGAAAATTTCTATTAAAAATAAATTTTAGAGTCTAAAGAATTTTGAGAATTTTTCTTAAGGTTGATTTTTAAATACAAGAGTATTTTTGAATCTTAGGAATGATATTTTTATTTTTGTCGATTTCTAATATTAAAATGATTGATAAAATTGCAGGCTCTGGAATTAATGGTACCAAAATGTGAAGGTAATCGAGAGTCAAGGGCCAGATGCCACGCTCGAAGAGGCGCAGCTCTCTGCAAATTATCTGCTCCTCAACACGGCATTCCTGAATTGGAAGCCGCTTTGAAACTAGCTCCGGACAACGAAAGCATTAAACTCGATTTAGTAGCTGCAAAAAAATACTTCCAGCCCGAGAATTAGAAACTCTTCCCTAGAATTTCCGCTCAATTTCCTCGCTCTGTGACCCTTGACAAGCAACAAAAACTACTCGAGCCTGAAGAGAAGGTAATCATTCTTAAAATGCATAGGATAAATAACAAAATTTTCTTTTATTGTACAGTATGAGTGAAAAAGTTAAATAATATCACAGGCAATTCTACTACATGGATTCTAGGATTTGCATTCGCTTCTCATATCTCGTGAATTTGCAGATTGCAGTTTACATTCTACGAAAAATATTAGACATTTTTTTCATTTTTTATATTTTTATGAAAAATATTGGACATTGTTTTCATTTTTTATATTTTTATGAAAAATAAGACATTTTTTCATTTTTTATAGTTATTAATTTTATCTTTATTTTAATTTTTTAATTTTAAATGATTGAAAATGTTAAACAATGGTTTTCTGAATTTTCAGAATGACTCAAGCAAGTTGCATTCTTTCCTAGGTAATTAGCATTAATTTCTTGTGCAAATGGAATCAATGTAGGAATTTAATTACGTCAGAAGTTCTCCCCAGGAAATAACCAAATATGTAAATTTTTACATAAAATATAACGCAATATTTGAAGAAATTTTCTAAGCAAGTTTTTACATCTATTTGGAAAAAACATTCAAATGCAGTACTGATTTTAAGCTATAGACAAAAAAATTCTTGTATATTCAGATCCAGTACTGATTTTAAACTACAGACAAAAAATTCTTGTATAATACCTATATGAGTCTCTCAATTTTTTTTAGCTTACGATTCATTAATTGCAAAAGTTAATCTAATTCTAGAATGATTCTTATGCAAAGCAGATAAATAGTTTAGGTAAGAAAAATATTTTTTATTAAAAAATAAAATACTTAATTATTTATCTCTGAAAAAATGCAATCAAGACACTAGAAAGGTGGATCCCTCTTTTTTAATGGGAGAGGTGTTTAATTCTTTAATTGGATGAAGTCTCGTAGCTCTACTTTGGATGAAAGCTGCTTCCGCGAATAGATCTGTCCTTGCACAATTAAAATTGTAATTCCATAATTAATCGGAAACGACGAGTTTCTCGTCGATGCAGGCACACCTGGTGTGTTCCAGAGCATGAATGACCTCGTGGTGTCGATCTCTTTGAAGATCTATAGCATGTTTGACCATGAAGACGAGGCTCACATTCCTGGACTCAGCTGGAGCGCAAACTTGATTTAGTGAACAGCATCCAGATCCTCCACATCGGGCTAAAACTGTTGAGGGTGGGTAGAAAATTTCCTCAGGACTTGGTCCAACTGTCAGAAGCTCTTCCACTGGAACAGCTCGTGGTTGAGGTAGAGAACATTCAAATTCTCGTACCAGCTGCACGTGGTTTAAATAACCACTGTCCCTGAAAAATTAATAAATTGTCAAGACATAATATCAAATTATCAGTAGAAAAATTTCCAATAGACTGAATCAAAATAAGTTAACAACATTCTTTACGTTTCCTTAAAATCAAAATTAATTCTGGAACCTCTGAAAATCATCCTAAATTTTTTTTGAGCCTCTGGAAACCTTCTTGTTCTCAACATGAATCAACAAAAAATTCCGAAGACTTCAACTTCAAAAATAGCAAGGTCCTGAATTTTTGAAATATCAATTTTTATATTGAAGTTATATTTTTTTATTTATTAATTTTATAAAATTCCAAAAAAATGGTCTTTGTTTTTTGTGAAGGCTTTAGATTTTTAAGATAAAAATATCTCAATTATGGAGTTTAAAGTTTCGAACTATAATTTTTCTAATTTCTCTGCAAATTATCCTGAATTTTTTTAAGCCTTTGGAAACTTTCTTGCACTCAAAATAAATCAACTAAAAATTAAGAAGACTTCAACATCTAAAATAGCAAGCTCCTGAATTTTTGAAACTTCAATTTTTTTATGAAAGTTATAATTTTTTTGTATTTATTAATTTGATTCAATGTCAAAAAAATGTTCTTTGATTTGTGTGAAGGGTTTAGATTTTTCTGATTAAAATATTTCAATTATGGAGTTTAAAGTTTCGAACTATAATTTTTCTAATTTAAGTTTCAAAATTTTACCTGCCAATGTTTCTGGTGGTTTCGTTTAGAATGTCTAAACCAATTTAAAAATATTTTGATGAATTAAATGATTAAATTAAATGAATAAATTAAAATTTTAAAGATTCAGAGAATTCGCGATAAATTTCCCAATATTTCCCAAAATTTTATTGGGAATTTTATTCCCAATAAAATCCCAATAACTCTTCTTAGAGATCAAAAGACCGTTGCAAGATTTGAGTGGGAAGTTTAAAATCATTTCTGACAAAATCTAAAAGGTTTTCAAAATTGTGGTTTTAAAGGAAATTATTTGTGAGTTTTAAGAATTTTAAAACGTTTTTCAAAATTCAGGGGATAAAAATCATTTAAATATTGCCTAAATTCTCGTTTTTAAAATTTAACACTAATGATTGAAGTTCCTATAGAAAAGATATCTACTCTTTCCAGAGTCTTAATTTAGACTTATAGAAAATTGTAAAGTTGTAAAAAAAATAAAAATTTAATTTTTGCAAACTTGCCTTATTCTAAGAATATATTTGCAAGAGAAAACCTTTCAATCAACATGAATTAAAAAAAAATTCTAGTTTCATAACTTCTTTATGCCTAAATTAAATTTAAATTACAGAAGGAATAAATTTATATAAATGATTGAATTAAAAATAATAAATAAATAATAAATCTTACCTATGATGTCTGCTAATAGCAAAAGAGACAAGTTCAAGAGTTATAAAAAATATGATAATCCTCTTCATTTTCTCTTCTTTTTGTGAAAATAATTCCAAAACCAAATTTTATAAATGGAATATCAAACGAAATCAATTTTGCTTCTGTCACTCAGCTATTCAAAGCTCGCGCGACTGACGGATTGCCAGGACCAAAGATTCGCGACTTCTGTCCTCTGCGATCTGAATTCTCTCTCTGTGTATATATGTAACTTTCATTCTCGCAGACTTCTCCCCACCTCAGATTTCTATCATCATCGTTCTCTTTCCCACTTTTTTTTACTCCTTGGAGTCTATCTCTCTTCCTTGTCTTTCTTTTTCTCTCCTGAGGATCCAAGGAAGGGAAAAGATCAATCTGTCCTCTTCTGACTTGGTTCTCAGTAAACTCAAGGAGGGGTCGAACAAACCGTTCCAAGAACATCGCTAAGATAAGTATAATTACAACTTCTGGTCCTGCCTCCCAGTCGAGAAATTGCGTTAAGTCTTGTGACTTCAAATCGCACCTTCATTCTTCTTATTTATGGCTCACAAGTTTGTCAACAGAAGCTCTTTTTCTTCATCCTTTTTACCACCCAATCAGGAAAGACGTTTCAGAAAAAGTGGCAAAATCTGCAAAAAAAAAGATTAGAGGGATTTGAGAAAAAATAACTTCTTCAAAATATTTTAAAACCCAATTTCAATTTCAGTGACTAGCTGTGACTGAAATTTTATTTAGAGGTCAAACTTCAGAAGAAATCTTATTTCCCAATTTTTTTGGATGATTTTCCGAAAGGATCCATGTTCTAAATCATAAATTTGTAAGTAGATTTGATTCGTTTTGGTCAGACAATTTGAAAATCAATTTGAAGGATCAAGTAAGGATGACGAATCAAGTTCTCTTAGCCATGACATCATTCTCCTTCCATTAATAATTTCGATATCCTTTTAATTTTCTATCTTAAACAAAAAAACATATTTTTTCAAATTTCAAAAGACTGAACAAAAATAAAATAGGAATCTGTAAAACTTTAACTTTGATTAGACAAAGAATAATTACGATAGAGTCCGATGATCCTGATTGAAAATTGTTTTCTTAATTGAAATTTTTTCTCGCCTAAATTTCGCAGCGGTCCATGGAAGAAAAATTCATCTCGCTGATGAGCGAGAAGAAAAATCTCGCTCATCAGCGAGATGAATTTTTTTTCCATGGACCGCTGCGAAATTTAGGCAAGAAGAAATTTCAATAAGGAAAAAATTTTTGAATCTTTCTTGAATTAATTATCGCTGGTAGATTGTGATGCATGTTTTTAGTATGAGTCGATGATTATCCGTTTTTGGTGGTTGATTGCCGTGAGCGAAACGAATTGCTTTTCTGAAGGACTTGGGTTGCAGGCTAAAGGATGCGACAGGTCGATTTCGGTGTGATTCATCTCGTTACAACCTCTTGTCTCCACTGTGTCTGGGTTGCCATCAGGGTCGGATATGTTCCCCTAAAAAAAATCAGAGCAGATTAAAAAAATATTTAAGTATTAAAACAATATTTAAGTATTAAAAAAATATTTGTATCTAATCCAAGTTTCAAATATCTAGAATCCTTAAGACTTGGAATCTTAAAGATCTTCTGAAAAGAAGGAATTTTGATAGTTGATCTTTATCTAGTTCTTTAGAAAATTTTTGTCCCTCAAGTTTTTATAAAGATTTTCAAGAAAGCTTCTGAAAAAAAAGCGAAACTCAATTTACATATAAGGACGAATTAATTTTTCAGGGTTATTTTTTTTGCTGAAATCCGCTCCTGGTTGCGATGCATTCGTGAATTTTTCATCTCGCATGGCCAAGAAATTCCTTGAGGTCGTGTTACACACCCTTGATCCGGGAGAGAGTCCTTACGTGAAATTTTCGAAGGTGGGAGGCCTACGTGGGTTGTCTAAATTTTCGATAAAGTATCACGACCTCTTTATTTCATCTAGCTAAATAATTAAATCATTCACCTGACCTGAAAAAAATATCAATGTTCAATAAATTGGTTCTCCTTTGGTCCTGAATTAAAAAAATATATGTTGTCTTAAGTATTTTCATCCTATTATCTGTATTGAAAGATAAACTAACAAATTAATTAATTTTTTATTTATAAATAGAGAAGGAAAAGTAATAGAGACATAATAATTGAGATATTCACCACCTTCGGAAATGAAAGGTATTCCAGCCTATCCTCTATGTGCGTGTTCCAATTTGTACTTTACGTAATTGGGAATTCCGAAACTAATTTCGTCCCGGATAAATCAATCTATTACATAAAAGTGACAAAAAGTTAATTCTTAATTAATTCTATTTTATGGAAGAGCAATTTTAAATTTTCAAAAATAATATTTCCATTTACAACAAAATATGGAAACTAGAGGTGTGCAGTTTGTTAGATCGAATTTTCAATGCAAATTGATACTTTTTTGTCCAAGTTTAGAACATTGAATTTTTCAAAATTAAGTTTAATTCAAGAAGAAATCTAAGCAACCAAAATCATTTCGAATGTTGGATTTCTTGAAACCAAAGTCATTCAGTTAGTTTTGAAATGAAATCCATCTGAAATAACGATCGAATTTCTAAAATTCAATTCGATCGTTGTTTTAGATGGATATAATTTCAAAACCATTTGAATTATTTCGGTTTCGAGAAATCTTACATTCGAAGAGAGCTTAGAAGCTTAAATTTCTTCTTGTTATGAATTCAATTTCGAAAAATTCAATGTTTTAAGCATGGTCAAAAAGGTTCTAATTTGCATTGAAAATTCGATCTGAGAAATGCACACCTTTAATGGAAACCTTTTTTTTTATATTTAACTTGAATTCTTCTTTTAGGAAAAAAGAAATTGGAACAAATTTAAAATAAAAAATTTGAAAAGTCAGTTTTCACATAAAACCAATACCTTCTATGATAATGAGAATGTAAAAAGGAAGCTTTCTTTTTTCATTAAAAAATATACCCAGTCTGTTTTAATTTTAGTTCTCGTTCTTTTTTTGCAGACATAATATTTACTATTTAATTTCTTATTCAATGCAATAATGTGGGAATTAAATTTAGCTGACATTACCTTAACACGTTTTCACTTGAAGAGAACTTGAGGCGTCCTTGTATTTTACGATTATAACAAACGTAATCTGTTACATTTTTCTTAGTAATGATAAAGAATAAATTGTATAGAGTGAATTCATTGAAGGAAGATGCTTTGAAGTATTATTTTGTAAGCTTGCATAGAATGTAGTCTTGTGTGAAGACGATTGTTGTATCTACAAATTAATTAATCTAGTAAATTAATTAATTGATGTTAAAAGTTTTATGCCGATTACTGGTCAAATAATTTTCTGGAGAAACAAGAAAAAATTTGTGGATTAATTAATCTAGTTTTGATTATCTATTTTTAAAATTAAAAAATTTAAAATAAAGAATAAAATTAATAAATAGTAAAATCATTTTAATTAATTTTAATTAATTAAAATCAATTTAATAAAACAATTGATTATGTTCAATATAAAAACCGTTTCCTATTTTTGATATTATTTTTTAAGGAAAAATAATACAGATTTGAGAAAATACTTTCGTAACAATAAATTCAACAAAATTATAAGACAAATTTTAATTTTATACAAATCTAGATTCCTAATCTGTTTTTATTAAAGACTTCGGTTATAAAAAAATTTAAAGCAACAAATATTTTAAAATTCACCTGGATTGTACAAAAAAATAACTTGATCGTTTTGTTTCAAATTAGAAATTTGGGTTCGAAATTACGAATACTTGAAGTTACGAACCCTATCATTATTGGAGTGAATGACCGCAGAACCTCAAAAAAATTGCTTACAAACGATGTGCGTGAAACCAATATGAACGTAGTTCTCAAAAATCATTACTCGACGATTCACCGGAATATTTTGATTATAATAATTGATGGTTTAAAGTTAAGATTTTGTTGAAAGTATACTTTTGGACTAAATAAAAAATTGAATTGTAATAATTTTCAGTTTCATTTGTCTACAAAATATTATACTACAAATTAATTTCTCTTTGAAAAATGATTTTTATCACTATTCATTTTCATCAGAACAATAAAGAATAGTTTCTCATAACATGCAAGTTATTTGGAGGAATTTTCGGACAAAAAACTTTCTTTGCTGAACGTCATAAATAGGAACAAAATTTCACATCTTTCACTTCAGTGATTCATCATACACTTCAATATTTAACACCCAATAGGGATATGTTTTTTAAATATTTTTTAAAAATTATTTTCAAAGATGAAAGTAAAAATAAAAATAAATTATATTCAAAT
The DNA here is from genome assembly GCA_037177015.1 of Euceroptres primus. Taxonomy (NCBI): domain Eukaryota; kingdom Metazoa; phylum Arthropoda; class Insecta; order Hymenoptera; family Figitidae; genus Euceroptres; species Euceroptres primus. The sequence goes on from JBAGKK010103290.1 coordinate 21,734, forward strand.
TATGTTTTTTCATCAACCAAAAACTTGAAAATGAACAACTGCTGTCCAAAAGTATAGCCTAGTAAGTGACATTTGTCGTAGAGGTTATTTTAAAAGCACGTTTACTAGAAAATAGTCCCTACGGCAAATGTCACTTACTATAGTGACATTTGCCATAGGGACTATTTTCTGGTAAACGTGCGCGGGAAAATAACCTCTACGGCGAATGCCACTTACTAGGTTATATTTTTGGACAGTAGTTGTTTATTTGTTTATAATTTTCCTCTGAAGAATAGTTATCGATTTGTTCCTATTACTTTGTTTTTGCAATTGATTAGCTGATCCAGCAAAAAATTTTAACATAGATGAGACCTAAGGTAACAAAAGGACCTTTTCTTACAGTCGATTGATCTTTGCCTTCGAGGAAATTGCTTGAGGAGAATGAACTCGATTTTTATGCCTCATAATTTTCGCTATGTTCAAAGGCATAAATCCCAAGAAAACAATTGGAGCATTTCGATGCTTTCCTTCATCCCTTTCAAGAATAGAAGAGAAGGAAGATTTCCGTTGAGAAGATATTCCCGTTGAGCATAAAATAGATCTAAAAAATAATAAGATAATTAAAAATGATTTTTTAAAATTCAGGGAGCAAAATCGAAATAAAGCTGTTATTTATGTTCAAAATGGCAAACAACTCAGACATTGAGTTGTTTATAATACTAATTTTTTCCATAAAAATACAAAAACACACACAATTAAAATCTTTGAACGCGAGACCACAAACTGTGGCCGGCGTAGTTTGACGCAATGTGTTTATGTTTAGTGCATTCAACATAAAGAATTTACGATTAAATAAACCCACTTTTTACATTAATAAAATAATTTTCTGATAAATAATATCTTCCGCTCAACTCGTTTATTTGGTTCAATCAACTAAACACAATCAAATAAATAATTACTTTAAATTGACCAAATTGAATTCATTTCATTTCTTGAAGACAACCAAATGTTCAGTTGTATTAATCAAATTTTTTCGTTTCAGAAAACAAACTAGGTTGAACAAACTGTTTTGCTGAATCAACTCAATTTCTTTTTTGGGTATTGCTGAACCATCCGAGAAAAGTTTTATTTAATTCAAACACACTGTTTCTTTCGATGGACACAAATATTTAGTTATTTAAAAAAATTGTGGTTGATTCAAATAAATATTTACTTGATTTGAATAAATGTTTGGTTAAATCTACTAAAATTTTTCAGTCGACAATAATATTTGGCTGTGTCAACTAAAATTTTGGTTGAGTCGACTAAAACTTTGGTTGAGCATCTAACAATGCATTTATTTGGTTGATTAAATAAAATTTTGATTACATTAACCAAACTTTTTTCTGTTGAGACAATGTTGTTGTAATAAATTTTAATTTTAATTATTACTATTCTTTCCTTATTGTGGTTTCAAAACATAATGAGAAATTTCTATAAATAGCTCTTTGCATTAGCAGAACGTGGTTATATTCTTAAAATAACCACATTATATTTTAAAATTGGTGACGTTCCCTGAAAAAATGTGATTGCATAATAAGATAATGCAATTATTATAGATCTATTTTATGGCTGTGTTTTTACTCTTATTAAAGTTGCTTCTGACTACATATGATGATCCTACCGCACAGTAGGGCAAAAAAAAGGGTCTGTGGACAAATAAATTTTCAGACTAAATTACTCATCCGATTTGGACATTTAAAAAAAAATTAAAGTGTATTAAATTCCGCATCGTTACAACGGAGGATTTTTTGAAAAATTTTCTCAACAATTTTTTATTTAATAAACAAAATGAAAAAGAAATTTTTTTTGACTTTTCAAGACTGTCACTTAGTTAAAAAATTTTTATTTTACCGGAAATGATCGACGTCGAGGAAAAAACTCATGAAAAATGTTGTCCAGCAGTATTAATTTGATAAAACAAAAATTTAAATTGTTATAAACAAATTAGTGAACAAAAGTTATATCTTCTTTATTTGCCACATTTAAATACACTGAACCAATATTTGAGAAAATGGAAATAACATAATGTTAACTAAAAATTAGAAGACGTTAAACATCAATTTCTAATTGTTTATAACAATTTAATAAACAAATACGAAATTAAAGCATTTTTAATTAGATAGATTTAGCTTTTTCAGCAGAATGAGCTATATAAGTATTTCACCAATAACCTTCTGCTGTGACAGTTTGCACTGCAACAACAATCCTGTATTATTTAAACAAATTTAATAAACAAATGTATTATTTGGCCATTTTTGAGGAGATAAGCTTCGTTTTTCCAGCAGAATCAATAACTAGTATGTTAAAAATGTGCCTTGCTGTTTTACTTTGCACGTAGGCATCAATTGTTTATTATTTAAACAAATTTAGTTAACAAATTAATTATTTGAGCATTTTTCAATATAGAAATTTTGTTTTTTCAGCAGAATGAATTATAAACATCTCAAAGTTAGTCTATTGCTATGATGATTCGCAGTTAAACAATAATTGCACATTATTTAAACAAACTTAATAAACAAATGCGTTGATTGGCAGTTTTTCAATAAATTAGTTTCGTTTTTTTAGCAGAATCTACTGTATTTCACCAATGGCCTTTTGCTATGATAATTTGCAGTTGGACAATATTGTATATTGTTTAAACAAATTTAATAAACAAAGGTATTGTTTGGAGATTTTTCAATAGATAAGCTTCGCTTTTTCAGCAGAATCAATAACTAGTACACTCCCGTCAGAAAGTTTGGGTACACTGATATTTTTCAAAAATTTTAAACGAATTGATATCTTAAATAAAACTTCTTAAAAATTTTTAACGATATTTCCTTAAAACGTATTTAAATCGACGCATATTTAAATAATTTAAATACATTTTAAGGAAATATCGTTAAAAATTCTTAAGAAGTTGTATTTAAAATATCAAATTCGTTTGAAATTTTTGAAAAATATCAATGTACCCAAACTTTCTGGCGGGAGTGTATGTTCCCAATGTGTCTTGCTGTTTCACTTTACACTTAGGCATCAATTATTTATTGTTTAAACAAATTTAGTTAACAAATTAATTATTTGAGCATTTTTCAATATAGATATAGAAAATATAGAAAAATAGATATATAGATATAAAAAAATATAAAAAAATTGCCAAACAATACATTTGTTTATTAAATTTGTTTAACGAATATACTATTATTGTCTAACTGCATTTGCTTTTTAATTTATTTAAATAATGTACAATTATTGTTTAACTGCGAATCATCATAGCAATAGACTATCTCTGAGATGTTTGTAGTTGATTCTGCTAAAAAAACAAAATTTCTATATTGAAAAATGCTCAAATAATTCATTTGTTAACTAAATTAGTTTAAAAAATAAACAATTGATGCCTAAGTGTAAAGTAAAACAGCAAGACACATTGGCAAAATACTAGTTATTGTTTACGCTAAAAAACGAAGCTTATCTACTCAAAAATGGCTAAATAATGCATTTGTTTATTAAATTTGTTTAAATAATACCCGATTGTCGTTGCAGTGTAAACTATCACAGTAGAAGGTTACTGGTGAAATATTTATAGCTAATTCTTCTGAAAAAGCTAAATCTATCTAATTAAAAATGCCTTAATTTCGTATTTGTTTAGTGCATTTAAATGTGGCAAATAAAGAAGATATAACTTTTGTTCACTAATTTATCTATAACAATTTAAAATTTTATTTTATTAAATTAATACGACAGGACAACATTTTTAATGAGTTTTTGCCTCGACGTCGACCATTTTCGGCAAAATAAAATTTTTTTTTGACTAAATGGCAGTCTTGAAAAGTCAACAATTTTTTTTCTTCCATTTTTTTTATTAAATAAAAATTTTTGAGAAAAATTTTCAAGAATCTCCTCCGCTATAACGATGTGGAATTTAATACACTTTAATTTTTTTAAAAACGTCTAAATCGAATGAGTAGTTTAGTCTGAAAATTGATTTGTCCACAGACACTTTTTTTTGCCGTACTGTGTACCGGACGAAATGATTTATAGGAAATATAGTATATTATGCAACATGTGCGTAAAATGCGGTTTTACACACGCGACACAACAAGTGGGTAAAACCGTACGCACGAGTTGCATACGATATTTTTTGACACAGTGTGCGTAAAATGCGTTTTTAACAC
>JBAGKK010103396.1:0-25897 GCA_037177015.1 Euceroptres primus
TTCCGCCGTCGGATTATTAATCTACAGGTAAAAATGAGCCATTCTAGCAAAAAAACATTATTTTAAAACCTTTTTTTCGTTACGGGACATAAACAGTAGTATTACCATTACTTCTCTTTTTTAATAATTCTATTTACCGAGTACTTTCATTAATTTAGAGTCGTAATTGGCTTCCTCTCCTTTAAACGGATAAGAACCTACCGCGATGTAACAATATCAACCAATATATTTTGGTTGTAATAAATTAATCAGCTGTTTTTCCTTTCTGAAAAAATTGCTTGATCTCCTTATTACAAATAGTAATGGGTCGTTGCCAAAAAGTTGTGAAATTTGGCCCATCGATTTTTTGAAGAAAAAAAATCTCAGAACTAGCTAAAGTATTTTTTTCCATTAATTGTGATTCAAAAGAAAACGAAAATATTAATTGTGGAGATAAATAATTTATATGTTAGGAAGGTTACCGAGTGGACATTCAATAGACGCAGAAAAAAAATGTTTTAATTATTTTTAAAATATGTAGCGTGGAGATAAAAATCTTTAAAAATATTGTAAAAATTTCTTTTCTCGCACTTTATTTGATTGTGCCTCTAGAGTTTCGATTATATTTTTATTTAATTAACACTTTTTAAAAAAGGGTTACTGAATGGACATTATTATAAATCGTACGGTACATAATTTGCATAAATTTTTTGAAGTTGCGAACAATAAACATGTTTCTGCTTACACGAGCACTTGCGAAGGACTAAAAGTAATGAGTTTTTGATTTTTTAAAATAGTTTTTAAAATAATTTTTTCCAAATACTAACCTAAAAAATTAGGGTTACCGAGTGGACATGAAACTTCAGACTTCAACATTACCGAGTGGACATGAAACTTCACAACTTCAACATTTCTAAACATCTTCAAATATAAAATATTTATCACTATTCATAATTTTTAAATTCTTTAACTTAATAAAAATGACTCGTTTAAGTATCAATAATTTATAAAATTTTGCTGTCATTATTACGTAATTTTATTTTGTGAATCTGTACTTCGGGACAGGTTACTGAGTTGCCATTTTGTGTATATTTTAATTTCCCATTGCTAAGCAAAGGCAACTAAAATTTTGAAACTTTACCAAAAACTACTTCGATGTAAGTACTTTATCCCCGTGGTATTCAAAAAAATATATTAAATAATGAAAATCTGTAAAATTATCGGGACTAGAATTTCACAACTTTTTAGCAACGATCCTAATAGTTTATTTCTGTAACTTATTTATATTTGTCAATCATTTATTTCTTATATTTATTAATCATTTATTTCTTATATTTGTTAATCATTTATTTCTTATATTTGTTAATCATTTATTTCTTATATTTCTTTTTAAAACATAAAGTTAAAATTTCTATTAAACTTTTATTTTAAGTAATAAATAAGAATATTGTAGTTCGCTTCCCAGAAAACCGAGGGATCATTTTATTGCTGATTGTGAATCAATTTAAATTAAATGAACGTACATGTTCACTTTATCACTAAGGAAAATATATTATTGTTTACCAATCACTAAATTTATTTAGGCAAACGAAACTAATCGGATAGTTACATCAAGCAATGAATCTGTTTACCCTACAAATAAAATATACATTGATTGAAATAGTCACCAAATTCTTTAGTGCTTTCAAATTTTCTTAAATTTAAATTACTGAAATGTTTTCTTCAAACTCCAGAATGTTAATTCATATTATAATCTTAATGATTTTTAAATTAGTGTCATGTGAGAATGCTAATGAAGAACAAACATAGTTAAATGGTCGTCGTTCCCATTGGCGTTTTTTTATGATCAGACAGGGTCACGTGCATTGTCACGTGTTGAAATGATTGCTTTAATTTTATTTGACGAAACAAATAAATCAACCATCGTCCCATAATAGGTTTTATTCGAAGGTAACAAGATTAAATCAAGATTTATAGTCAACATTAGATTATCTTAATTTTCTTATCATATTCTCTTACTTTGAATCAGTTAAATTTTACTAATTCATCAGTGACTGCATTCTAGCTATGGTAATTAGCAGAATTCTACTGACAATTAGTGAAAAAGTACTAAAATTTCAGTAAATTTCTACTGATTCACCAGTAGAAACGATAAGTAAAGTTTCAGTGATGCTTACTGAAATTTCAGTTATCGTTTCTACTGGTGAATCAGTAGAAATCTACTGAAATTTTAGTAATTTTTCACTAATTGTCAGTAGAATTCTACTAATTTCCATAGCTAGAATGCAGTCACTATGAATTAGTAAAATTTAACTGATTCAGATTTAGAGAGTACGGCCAACCAAATGTTTAGTTGACTTAAACAAAACTATATAATTTAGTACATTCAATCAAAGATTTGATTTAATACAATTAATTTTAATTACATTTAAACATTTAATACATTTAAACAAAACATTTCGTCGTCTTAACAAAAATTTTAGTTCCTTTAACTAAAATTTGTATTTAAATTAACCAAACGATTTTGTTCAATGAACAACATTTTTTCTGAGTGCAGTTTTTCAATTATAGTTTAATTATAATTTCAATATTTAGGTGTTAGGGGAAATTAATTATAATTTAATTATAGTTAATTATAATATAATTATAGTCAACTTTCGATCCGTAACTATTTTAAATTACATTGCACTTCCCAAATATTTCTTTTATGATTCATTACAAAAATTCACTGAGCATTTAATTACTTTGAGCGATAATAAGTAACTTAGATTACTTATCTAACTTGGGCAACTTTTAGAAAATTTTAGACGTAGTTGATTCTCATTATCGAATATGAAATAACAAACATTTACATAAAATTTACATAACAACCTCCACTAGACAATTATGTTTAAAAAATATTATGTAAATATGATATGAGTATATAAAATGCCGAAAACTTAATATACGTCATCAATTTACATATCCCTTAAAATTAAGTGACACAATCAGTTTCAAATACACATAAAGGAAAAGAAAAGAATATCAACTGCGGAATAAAAACAGGGTACTAAGTACACTTATACTCTGTACATGGCCACTTTACTATCAATATTCATGTAACAGTGTTTCGTCCTTTGTTTACCTCAAGAAGCTAAAGAACTACAACTGAGTTTATTATTACACTATTAGGATAAATAAGAATCGGATGAAAAAAATTATTATGAATTTATAAATTCTTGAGTTACGAAAGTGTCTGGTTGCCTATAGTCTAATGTGACACATAAGTGATATGGTGGGGCAAAGAAAAATACAGTCATCACAGTCACTAGCTCGTTATATCACGGATTTTCAGTTCGGACAATTCCATCGGTCTTCGTTGAGCTCAGTGTTTCGTGTTACATTTTTCATGAGTGTAGAATATTCAATATTTACCCTGAAAATATAGTCATGCAAAAGTCCTTCTAAATGAGTCATAAAGATTTCCTTATCAATACTCGAATTATGTTATAAAAAAAAGAAAACATGGAAATGCACGTGGTTAAAAGATGAGAAACGCGAAACCACACACCGCAATATCGTTTAGTAATATAATAGGTAACAATGAATGTATTTTAATTAAAATTCATATTATATATCATATTTAAAAATCGGGGATTAAATTTCAAAAGTCTTTGAGTATATGTGTGCAATATTTAATAACAATAGTATAAATTAAACTGATTATAAACCACCAAATGATGCTTTTGAACAGACAATTTTCTAAATATCAGAGACTATATAAAACAGGTATTTCAATCTATAATACTATCTCGTTTTTTCATTTTATTATATATACTTACCATACCTTTTAGGATATAAACAGTATAACTAATTTCCTGAAACAACTAATGTTTACAAAGTAGTTTATTGTATCATTAAATACTTTAGATAAACCTGTTTAAAATTTTTAATTAATGTAATAAAATAAAAGAAAATGGTTTAGAGTAAAATAAAAAATGAATCTTCAATGAAAATTGTAATAAAGTTATAAATAAAGTGCAATTTTTGCTGTGCACAAGCGTATGACATGTGCAATTCAATATTATCGATTGAACATAGCACAAAGGCTAAGCTCAGTATTCTGCATTAGAATACACACTTTGTTCTTAGCCTTTCTCGATTTACGTTTCATGCATGGTTATCTCTTACCTCAGTGTCCATTGAACTAACAATTCATGTTCACGAGCTGAATAAGCATAATTAAATATTCTTTGCTGAACTCGTCATATCTTGAAGCTTTAATAAATTCCTATAGTCATGACTTTCCTTGACCCCAAAGAAAAGTGCTTCGTGTAATGTATGAAACACTTAAAATATTCATTTGAGTACTCAGTAAATAATGCTAATATTTATTTTTTTATCATTTAATACGCCATGGTCAGAAAACTGCTCTTCTAAAACTATTTTCGATTTCAGACTAACAAAATCAGAAATAGCACCATTCTAATTTTCTATTCTAAGCAAAAGCTGGTGCATTAAACATTCTTCTGACCTTTTCATTAAGGATCATTCCGCCCTTTCCCTATTTTCTCCAAGAATTTCAAGACTGCTTTTATGAGGTTCGTGCTGGAATTTTTCATCAGTGCTTATAAATTGGATTGCTGATAAACGTCATACTTAACTCCTCCATTGAAAAAATGTCTTAATAAGAAATAACATTGAATAGTGTAAAATGACCTGTGGAAATCAATACCTTTCTTTTTTAAAAAAGTAGATCGAATTTGAAACAATTTTATCCTTATCGTGTATTCATCGAAGATGAAATCTCTTATGAAAAATGTTTAAACAGGTAATAAATGAATTTTGCGAAATTCAACATGACTATGAAAAACAGCAAGAACCAAACTCAAGGCAACTGAGTTAATTGTTGCAATTATTTACAAATGAGAGAATGGCTGTTATATAAAGAAAAGTACAGACATTCAACTGAAAACTGAATATATTGCACGTTATTGCGATACACCTACTAGTTATTTTCCGGGAAACACACTCTCATACTAGAAATAAACGACATGTGAGCAGCATTGGTTTTTTAAAATACTAATTTAGTATACCAGCAACCTAAATGATGATAGCAGATTTGCTTTTGCAGATTTAAATTTATTCAAATTTTACGCAACAGACTAAATTTGAACTCAACTGCAACATGAAATTGTGAATTTTCAATAAACTTAATTAATGAGATGAATTGAATTAAATTAAATAACAATGATTTGTTCTTAATAATATATTTTATTATTTATTTACAATTGATGATCCTGACCGATAAATATTAATAATATTTATCAATCACAATATTTTTTTCATTATTTGAATCAAAGAAACCCTAAACAGTTGTTATAAATTGTTTAAATTTATAAATTGTTATAAATTGTTATAAAAACAATCAAACTAAACATATACTTTATTTTATTCAATTTATTTCAAGATGGAAATTCTCTTACTGTTTATTACTCACGCATCTTTGTTTTAAAAAATCTGTTGTAAGAGGGCTATTTTCTTCAAAGGAATTTTTTAGCAATTTTCTTATCAGATGAAGATTTGATCACTTTTTTCGCATATTTTTTAAACATTCAAACGATGCAGTATACATTTGCATACATTTTAAATTCAAAACAAATTTATACATATTACATTTTTCCATCATTTTTCAGAATCCAAGGTGATCTTGGTTGCGCAGCATTCGATTCAATTTCTGCCGAAAAGTGTCATCAGACTCAATTACCAGAATGGAAGAATCTCAAAGGTAGATATAATAATATGTAAGAAAATGAATTAAGTTATTTTTTATAACTTTCTGGTTACTGATGCTAAATATTTTGAATAACATCACCTATTGTCAGCCGTAAAGCATTTGAATAAAGAATTTTTCACTCTCTAAATATGAATTAGTCAAAAAGTAGTAGTTTTCTACTGATTATTAAGAGAAAAGCTTACTAATTCAATTCATGAAAGACTTCTCGTTTTTATTAGGAGTTTTTGACTAATTCAGGTTTAGAGAGCAGATATTTTATCTGAATACACAATTTTTTGCAGGTACATGCCTGGTATGACCTGTTTATTCAGTTTTATACAAAAAAATGGCTAAATAATACCTATTTGTTTGCTTATTAAAATTGAAGACCTATATTTTTACAATATTGTAAAATACTAAATATGCGTAATGATTTCAGCTACGAAGATCCTGACATACATGAGCAACAATCCAAGCACATTTTTCGTAAATTAATCGGTAAGTTTCTAAAACATTTCTAAAATATTATTCCCTAAAATTGATTTCACCCTTTTTCTTCTTAAATTTCTATTTTGCAGATATGATACCAGCTCGAGTAGTTCTTTATTTGCTCTCTTTTACTGGATTCCTCGTCTCCTTCATGATGAGGATGGATATAAATCTCACGATGGTAGCCATGGTAAAGGATCCAATTTCTTCTGATGATAAAAACACAACAACATCTCATTGTTATGCATCTTCTAATTTATCTCTCGCCTTGAACAACAATACTACAAACACAATTTCTAAGGTACGTTAATCTACTAAATTTATAATACAAGTCTTAGTTTTTCTTTTCATATTAAATGTACTTTTCTATATTAAATTACTCAGTATTCATATCTAGTATCTGAATATTATAGTTGACTTTTTGAATTCCTACTTATTCCTCTAATTGGATATTGGATCCATGTCAACTTTATAGATTTTAATCAGTGACACATTTTTGGCTACCTCAATCAGTGAAAATTCACTAAGAAATCAGTGAATAATCACTAAATACCAGTAATATTTCACTGACTTCCCAGTACACGCCTAGCCTCAATTAATTTCAATCAAAAAATACTTGCACATCTAGTTTCTCTTTTGTACGTGTTTCGAGGATGCCTCCCGGTTATTTCAAGCCAAGAAAGAAAAAATCGTACTACGCATTTTTGAGAAAAAAGATTTTTTTATTTTTAACAATGAAAAATCTCATTTTTCTCGAAAATGACGCAAAATATGAATAGCAGTTCATGGTTCAAAATTGTTTCCCTACCTAAAATCTATACCCTTACCAGATTATAAATGTATACCCTTACCAGATTTTTATCTTGTGTATTTTAATAAATTTTTCCAAAAAAATAGGAAAAATCGAAAAAAATTGACTAAAATAGCATTTAGTTTACCGAAATTTAACATTTTAGTTTTAAAACGTTTGTTTTTACTTTAGTAGCAATGCTATGAACTTGCTATATGGTATTATTAAGTTTCCTAAGCTTCAAAGTAAAGAAAAATTGGTTTTTATTAGAGGTGCGAATTTCTCAGATCGAATTTTCAATGCAAACTGGTACCTTTTTAGGCAGGCTTAAAACATTCAATTTTTCGTAATTGAGTTTAATTCAAGAAGAAATTTAAGCTTCTAAGCTCTCTTGGAATGTAGAATTTCTCAAAATCGAAATAATTTAGTTGGTTTTGAAGTGATATCCATCTAAAATAACGATCGAATTTCTAAAATTCCATCGGATCGAATTTCTAAAATTTCATCGGATCGAATTTTCGATCGAATTGAATTTTAAAAATCCGATCGTTATTTCAGATGGATTTCATTTCAAAATTAACTGAATAATTTCGGTTTTAAGAAATCCTACATTGGAAGTTAAATCACTTCCAATGTAGGATTTTTTATGCTTAGATTTATTCTTGAAATAAACTTAATTTCGAAAAATTCAATGCTCTGAACGCGGACAAAAAAATATCAATTTGCATTGAAAATTCAATCTGGCAAACTGCACACCTCTAGTTTTTATCTGTAAAAATAAAGAAATATCGTTTTTAACGATTAAAAATCTCATTTTTCTCGAAAACGAAGCAAAATAGTAATATCAGTTCATAGTTCCAAATTGTTCTCCTTCCTAAAATCTATAAATTTACACCCTCACCAGATGTTTATCTTGAGTATTTTAACATATTTATAAAAAAAGGAAAAAATCGATAAAAACGACTAAAACAGAATTGACTTTACCGAGCTTCAACATAGAAATAAAATGTTGAAGCTAAAAACTTTCTAAAAACGTTTGTTTTTAGGTCAGTGTAAAATGTAATGTATCAATGTAAAATCTCAATGTAAAAAACATGTTTGCTCTTTGCCATTACAAAAGCCTTCATGTCTAATAATATATTTAAGAGATTAAAAATAAAATATTAAAGTTCATTAAACTAAATGCTACTTTAGTCCATTGTTATCGATTTTTTCTATTTTTTTTAGATTGGTTGAAATATACAATATAAACATCTGGTAAGGGTATAATTTTATAGATTTTGATAATTTGATTTGTACTAAAGGGCTCTGCCCGTTCACTGTTATTAATAAATAAATAAATAAATAGATTTCAGGAAGGGGGACAAGTTTGAACTATAAACTGCTATTTATATTTTGCGTCGTTTTCGAGAAAAATAAGATTTTCAATCGTTAAAAATGATATTTCTTCAATTTTGGAGGTAAAAATCAATTTTTTTCACTTTGAAGCTCAGAAACAATAATCTTATAAAGTGTGTTTTGCACATTGTTTCTGAAATAAAAACAAATGATTTTAAAAATAAAACGTTGAAGTTCATTAAACTAAATGCTATTTTAGTCGCTTATATAGATTTTTTTTTTTTTTTGAAAATTTTTGTTAAAATACACAAGATATACATCTGGTAAAGGTGCAATTTCGTAGATTTCAGGAAGAAGAACAATTTTACACTACGATCTACTATTTATATTTTGCTTCGTTTACGAGAAAAATGAGATTTTTAATCCTTAAAAATAATATTTCTTCAATTTTAGAGATAAAACCCCATTTTTCTTTCCTTTGAAGCTTATAGGAAACTTAATAATCTCATATAACATGTTCTTCACAATGCTACTAATGTAAAAACAAAGTTTTTAAAACTAAAATGTTAAATGTTAAAGTTCGTTAAACTAAATGCTATTTTTAGTGATACACTTCAAGACAAGAAAATCTTTATCTTGCTTCATATCGCTCGAAATTTCGAGAATATTTTTATCCAAGATTCTTGAACAATCAAATGTTTTTTTAAATGTTTTTTTCGAGAAGTCTTGCTTTTGATAACATGAATTAGGGTGATGGGTAACCATGGTAACATATGGATTAGTGCCATTCAATAATTTTTTCAAGATTCTTGATAATGACAAGACAACATCGAGACAAGATCTTGAAAGACGATATCTCGCTTGAATGCATCACTAGCTAATTTAGTCAATTTTTATCGTTTTTTCCAATTTTTTTGGAAAAATTTGTTAAAATACACATGATAAACATCTGATAAAGACAGTGGTGCCCACGCCCAACGGTCTCTATCTGTCCTTTCGCACCTTTTCACAAAAACGAGTGAGAGCAAAAGAGATAGGAGGTTGGACGGCTTGCCCGACTTCCTATCTCTTTATTTCTCACTTGTTTCTGTGAAAAGGTGCGAAAGGCGCCACTGGGTAAAGGTATAATTTTATAAAATCGTTGATAATATTTCATTGGCTATGGGGTCTATTTCTTAAAATCTACTTAGTTGTAAAATAAACTTCAAGGATCGGCAAACGTTTCGGCCCAACTAGGGGCCCTCTTCAGTGCCAAATAGTAATAATGGTCATGCAATTAAGAATCACTAATTAATAATATAATCTAATAATAAAAAGATTTTAGGAGGGGAAATAAGTTTCAACTATGAACTGCTGTTTGCGTCGTTTTCGAGAAAAATGAGATTTTTAATTGTACTATTTACTAGAATTTTATTTTTTTATAATTGTACTATCTACTATTTACTAGAATTTTCTTTTTTCAGAAATGAAAAAACCTTTCTTCTCAAAAGCGCGTAGTACGATTTTTTTCTTTGTTGGCTTAAAATAACCGGCGGGCATCCCGAAAACACGTACAAAAGAGAAACTGGATGTGCAAGCACTTTTGAATTGAACTTAATCGAGGGAAACTGAGAAATCAGTGAAAAATTACTAGAATTTGTTAATTATTAGGCACTGACTTCTCGGTAAGTTTTCACTGATTGAGGAAGACAGAAATGTGTCACTCCCAGGGAAATTTCACTGATTCAAATTTAGAAAGAAAATTGTCTCTGGAAGTCATGTTCACTGTTCATACTGTACCAAGTGTAGCAAAACGTACATCAGTTAATAATATCTTAAGAGTTATTGCAGTTTGTAAGTTTCGCTAAATCCTGATTTTTCAAAAACAAACGTTATAGGACACTGGAGAATTTGATTGGAGTCCCGCAATTCAATCGACGATTATAAGTTCTTTCTACTGGTGCTACATTCTTTCCCAAGTAGTTGGTGGAGTCCTCACACAATATTTTGGCACAAAGACAGTTTTCGGAGGATCTCAATTACTTACTGCGATTTGTAGTTTACTAATGCCAACTGCAGCAGAACTTCACTACGGAGCGATGATAGCACTCCGAAGTATACAAGGAGTTGCTAGTGTGAGTATCGAAATAATATTATTATTATTTATTATTATTATTTAATTTACTAACTACTATATCTCAAAACATCTCTTCGTTGAAGAACCTACACGGTACAATGTTTCCAACATTATTTACATAAAAATAATGTTGGTGACGCTGGTGTAACCCTGAAATGTTGCAATATTGCCAACATGTTTTCAAAACGTTTTCTACTTTTTACTATCAATTCTCAGGGATTAACTTGGCCAGCCATGTATGCTATTGTTGGACACTGGATACCACCTGTAGAACGTTCTCGCTTCATGTCTTCCTTTCAAGGTAAATGTGAACAAAAAAATATTTATATAACACTGATGATATTTAACGCTCTTTGTGTGTTACAGTGAAACTTCAATACACTCATATGCTCAATCAGTTAAAATCTTGATTGGAAATATATAAATCTAATATTAAATTACAGCAGGTGCACATGTTTATTGTGCAGTACTGAAATTTTCTTCAGATATTAGACACGCTATAATATCCGTTCGCTTTTACTAATGACGCACTTTTTTCAGTATGCGAAAGAATGTTTTTTCGTGGCCTCTTCTTGTTTTGCAGTTAAAATTCAAGTCTGGATCTAGACATCACGAGCATTCGTTGCTGTTTGCTTGACTGACATTGGCTTTTATTCATTCAGATCCACGAGGTTGAATTCGCCGGATCGAGGGGTATACTCAACAGCAACCGCTCAACAGCATGAGAAAGGCAGAGTATACTTCCAGCTGGTAGAATCAGCCAAGGTCCACATTTCTGCTACAGACTAAACATCGTTATTATAATTTTTTACGTTAACAGAATATTCTTTGAATCAGATATTTATTTATTAGATGGCTGTTGATTCATGTTTGGAATTTATTTTGTTTTTGGTTCTTCATCTTAATTCGATTTTTAAACTGATAATAATATATGAATTGTTCGGTTCTATTTATCAGGTCTGCATTGCAATTGATTATTTGTGAAGACAAGAATTATTTTACTTATTCTATTATATAACATGACATTTTTCTCGATATCACAAATTTAAATGCTACACATTTACAGTTAATGCTGCAGGAAAACCAGGCTTTTTAAAAGTTATTCAATTATCTTTTGTATTGACTGAACTATTGTTCAATTCAGGTAATGGTATTCCATATTTGAACACTTTTGAAAGTAATTTCAATTGATTTTTCGGTAACTTTTAATGTCTTTTTTTACAATTCTTTTGTCCATTTTAATGCTTTTACAAAAAAGATTTTTATACCTTAAGGGGTCTAATCACCATCCCCGGATATAATTGAAAATAATTTGAACTGTACATTTGTACAATAACTTTGAGATTAACTAAAAAATGTGGACAGTAGAGAAAATATAAAATACGAGATGTTCTTAAGACTTCAAACTTTAAGAAAATGGAAAAAAGAAATAATTCTATTTTTTTTAAGTTCAGGATGGTCAGTGGACCCCTTAAAACTTGGTTTTATTATTTAAAATAATTAAACCATGCTTCAAGATCATGAGGACTGTTTGACTAAAATCCCAGCTTAGCAGAAACGTTTTTCTGAAATCACATGATGAAATCATATGAAATAACATAATCACAAAAAGAAGTGACCTAAAATAGCTAATAAGATTACACAGAGGTATCTTATCGTTAGCTATGGTAGCTCATGGACTCGAAAAAATTAAATTTGTGAGATCTTGTGTATAGAAAAATTTGAATAAAGTCTGCATAAGTCATTGATTAAAGTGCTATGTAAATCATGAAGATCTTATCATTTTGTCAGTTGCAGGTATAGAAGTTTCATTGTCCCACGATTATCAGCTTCATCTCTTAAGACCTCATCCTCTCATATTAAATATCCATTCGAATCGCTTTTCAGAATTTGTGGGGTTGTTCGAGAAACTGTGCATCAAAAAAGACGAGTGGTACAATCCTAGGACCATTCGTCCAACATCATGTTTCAGCTTCTACCGGGTCGTGGGGTGAGCTACTCCTAACACCTAGAATTATCCTTATTCAGGGTTCAGCATCGGCATTGGATTGACCTATCCACTTTGCGGATTTCTGATTGCTCACTTCGGCTGGCGCACTGTGTTCTACACTACCGGAAGCATTGGTATCTTTTGGTGTTTCTTCTGGTACTTTCTTGCCTTTGATACACCTGCATCCCATCCGAGGATATCGCACCAGGAGCTCCAGTATATCCAAGGAAGCGTCGGATCCCAGGTCATCGGTGAAAGCCAGGTAGCTGGCAAATATTTTCACAATATACACTTTTGAACTTTAAAAAAATTCACTAACTAAAAACAAAAAATCCAGTCATCTGGTCGAGAAAATGGTGTAAATCTGGTAAAGTAAATAAAACGAAATTTTTTTAATAAATCGCTTCATTTTGAGGTGTAGAATATCGCTTCAGGTTTTGTGGCAAGGTTTTTGCCCGGTAACCCGGAAAATTTTTTGAAAAAGGAGCAAAAAATCATATAGTGTGGTTAATGTGTGGAAAATGGTTAATAGCGTGGAAAATTTTTTGAAAAAGGAGCAAAAAATCATATAGTGTGGCTTTCCTGCGCATCCTAGAGAAAAAATGTATTATACAAAAAAGAAAGTAGATGAAATTCTGAGAAAAAGTAAAAAAAAAGGTTTTCTAGGACCAATAGTTAAAAAGTTATGGTCTTTCCAAAAAAACCTAATTTTTTCGATTTTTTGCTAAAAATTACAACTTTTTTTTGCTTCCGTGTAGCTCAGATCCGGGGTGTCAGACGACAAAATGGTTTGCAGATGAATTAAACTATACGTTATTATTTATAATTTAAAACAAAAAAGAATATCTTAACTATAATGGATACCGAATTATCAACTCTCAAAGTTGGCCCTTTTCGGCCTATTTGTAGAGGTAAATGACATGAGTTCAATTTTTCCAAAGTAACTCGTTTCTTCATGAATTGACATTAAAGGTGCCAGAGGATGAACGAAAGTATATGAAATTACACGTAATTTAAAAAAAAGAATGTTCTGACCTCATTTGTTTTCGATTTACGGCCTTTAAAAAATTCCGGATTTTTTTCATTCGAAAGTCGGAAAACTGTGTTTTTTGGAAATAGCTCGTTTCCTAAATGTCACAGGAGAAAGTTCTACCAAGATAAATTATAGTGGGTTAAAATCTTCGTAAATTAAAAAAAAACAAGAATGTCCTAGCCCTAACAGGTCACAAGTTATGACCTTTTAGCTTGGACCCTTTCTCTATACTGATACTAAAGTGCATCGTGGAATGCAAATATGGTCAATTTTAACATTTCTGTGGCTCAATTGATAAAAAATGAATAGTTAAATCATTTTTTAACAATAAAAAAATTATTTAAACAATAATTACCTCCTCGTGCCTGAAATATGCATTTTTTGGCATTTTTTAAATGCAATTTTTCTCACAGACTCTTATTACGTCTTAAAAAAACACCAATTCGATATTTACTGATTTTTTATAAATGAACAAATAAATGCTTAAACAAATTTTTCCTGTTCGTCGTCAAATATGCATTTTTTGGCATTTTTGAGAATATCGACTTGGTATATCTTTAAGATGTAATAAGAGTCCGTGAGAGAAATTGCATTTAAAAAATGCCAAAAAATGCATATTTGAGGACAAAGAGGAAACATTTGTTTAAACATTTATTTGTTTATTCATAAAAAATCAGTAAATATCGAATCGGTATTTTTTAAATTTGCAATAAGCCTCCCTGGGAGAAATTGTAGCTCAAAAGTACCGAAAAATGCATATTTCAGGCACAGGGAGGTAACATTTGTCTAAATAATTTTTTGTTTATTGATAAAAAATGACTTAACTATTCATTTTTAATCAATTGAGCCACAGAAATTTTAAAATATGACCATAGTTGCATTCCACGATGCACTTTAGTATTAGTATAGAGAATGGGTCCAAGTTACAAGGTCATAACTCGTGACCTATTAGGACATTCTTTTTTTTTTACGCAGCTTTAATCAACTATAATTTATCTTGGTAGAACTTTCTCCTGCGACATCTAGAAAACGAGCTATTTCCAAAAAACACAGTTTTCTGATTTTCGGCTAAAAAATTAAGAAACCCGTAAAGGCTGTAAGTCAGAAATTAATGAGGTCAGAACATTCTTTTCTTTTTAAATTATGTGTAATTTCGTGTACCTTCGTTCATCTTCTGGCACCTTTAATGTCAATTCATATGCAGAAACGAGCTACTTTGAAAAAACTGAACTCATGTCATTTACCCCTAAAAATAGGCGGAAAAGAGTCAAATTTGAGATATGATAACTCGCGAACTATTATAGGTAGGATATTCTTTTTTGTTTTAAATTACAGATAATAACATCTAGTTTAATTCATCTCTGAACCGTTTTGACGTGTGACAGCCCAGATCCGAGCTACACGGAAGCAAAAAAAAAAGTTGTGAGTTTTAGAAAAAAATCGAAAAAATTGGTCCTAGAAAACTTTTTTTTTTTTAGTTTTTCTCAGAATTTCATCTACTTTCTTTTTGGTATAATGTATTTTTCCTCGACGATGCTCAGGAAAGCAACAAATACAAGTATATGATTTTTTGCTCCTTTTTCAAAAAATTTTCCGGGTTACCGGGATAAAACCTTGTCAAAAAACCTGAAACGATATTATGCACCTCAAAATGAAGCGATTTATTTTAAAAATGTTGGTTTTTTTACTATACCAACCAAAAGTATCAGATGACTGGACTAAAAAGTTGAAGAGTTAATAACAGGGATCACAGCGAATCAGTAGTTTAATTTTAGGGAGAAATAGGGAGAAAAAAGGAAACAAGTTTTTTGAAAAAAGGAAGAAATTTATTTCTTTTAAAAATACCAAGAAAGCCAATAAAAGTTAATAAATACAATATTTTTGACACAGTGTGCGTAAAATGCGTTTTTACACACCCATATAGGTGCGTAAAACGGTTTATTACGCACCCACTAATATGAGTGTGTAAAAACGCATTGTACGCACACTGTGTCAAAAAATATCGTATGCAACTCGTGCGTACGGTTTTACGCACATGTTGCATAATATACTATTTCATAAGAAAACTTAAATTTCATTAACAATTGAAGAGTCGCCCTGCATAAGGGGCTAAGCCTCATTTTGTCGAAAATGGTACTATTGGCTCAAAAAAACAGATAAATTTTAATACACATTGTGACAAAAGGGATTGTTCATAATGTCATCTTCAATTTTTTTTTTTTGCAATTTTTCAAATCTTCTTTTGTATTTTGTAACTTTTTGCAACTCCATAGCTCAAAATCTATTTTGTACTTGTGTCTTTGAATTGAAAATTAGATGTTACACATCACCAAAACATCACCGTCTAAAATTCAGAAAACTTGCACCTCCAGCGAAAAAATCTATATATTCTCCCTCCATTTGCTCGAAATCTAATAACATTTTCCAATTAAAGTTTTGACGCTTCAATTCAGCACTGATGTATCTCGAGAGCGGATGTTTGTTTGTTTTCTAAATTGAAAATTCGATTTTCAGAATATTTTTTGTCTCTCCTGAAAATCTGCAAACTGTGGTTTAGTTCCTTATACCGTGCCTTCAAATAATATTATATTGATTGCAACTAAACCAGGAATTAAATCATAAAAATTTTATCAGAAGCTCTATAATATTCCCGAAAAATAAGTTTAATGATACTTTGAAGTCAACGAAAGAGAGAAATTCCGACAGCAAATATTTCCAAACAAAAAATTTGTCGACTAAAAATTAACAGCATATAAAAATTTTCGGCTCCTAAAATTGCTGACAAGAATTTAGATTTCTGAATTATGAAATTATCAAAATTTTAAATTTACAACAAATCAAATTCCCGGAACGAGTCTGCTAAAATTCTCCAATACATTCTGATTTTTCAAAATATTCTGGACTGTCTCAAAATCTTTTAGAATTCTCAAAAATCTTTTGCATTCTGCCTTAAACTTCTAATATAGTTTAGTTAAGTTTATTTACGGTATTCACCTTGGTACAATTGATTGACTTCAGTTTACGTGTAAGAAAATAGATTTAGTAAAGTTACAAACTAAAGCTAGTATTTCTAAAAGTATGGTATAAGACTGTTAAATGCTGTAAATAGATAACACGCGAATATAATAGTGAGCAGTTTTAATATATTAGATGCCCCATTCCATTATGTGTACGAAAATGCTTTAATAGTGGTTATGAATTCATTAATAGATTGGCCAAAAATATCCGCATCGCATGAAATACTATTTTCCGGTCCCTTCCACACTTTTTTTTTTAAGAGTTTCGAAAAGTCTAGAGAATTTTAGAAAAAGTGTGGAAGTTCTGGAGGATTATGGGAGTCTTTTGCAGATTTTAAAAGGTTCTAAAAGATTCTGCAGAATTCTGGAGTTGAGAATATTCTCGAGGATTCTAGAAGATTCTGGAACAGTCTGGTATATTTTTTAAAATATTAAATAATTTTTGGAGATTCTTTAAGATTTTATACAATTATAGGAAAACGCAGAAAAATTATTCTGGAAAATATTCTAGAAAACCCAGAAGATGGTTATGGAAGAGTTTAGAAGATTTGATTATGGAAAATTTTGAAAGACTTTGAAAGAGTCCGGAAGATTTAGAGTCAGTCTAGAATATTTTAGAAAGTTATAGGTTGACACTCTTTTCACTTCCTTTCTTCCTCTTTTCTCGTCGGGGTACCTCTGTCTCTAAAGAACCGGAAACTTAAGGTTGGGTAATTTGCATTTCATGTCTGAGTCCTTTTTTGCATTGATTATGTGTTAGCATTGCATGGGATGATTCTTTGAGATATGTAAATTCCTGGTCAAGTGAGAATGTCTTAAGTTTCTGTTTATTATAATTCTTGGAAAATTAATCAGAACTTTGAATAAAAAAAGAAAAAATTCCTCAAAAATAGGGATTTTAGGAAATCTTGAAAAAATAGGGGGAAAATAGGGAAAAAAGGAGAATAGGGAACTGATTGTGATCCCTGGCTAATTAGAGTAAGTTGTCCTAAGAAAAGCGCCTACCTTAATATGAGACTCCAACTGATAAATATCAAAATTTGAAAGAGTTGGAGTAATTAAAAAAAATTGAATTCAAAAACTTTGTGCACTCTATCTGAAAATTGAAGATCAGAAAAAGATTGATGATTATTTTAGCGTTTGAAAAAATTACTATTAGTTTTTACGTTTAGGACTTGTTTTAATTTTTCTTTTTAATTTAGGACTTGCCTGTCCCATGGAAGTCGATATTTACCTCGTTGCCGGTCTGGGCTATAGGCATCACGACATTTGGAAGGATTTGGGTGCACTATGTCTTCATCATTCCCGGACCAATGTACATGAAAACCGTCCTAGGATTTAGTATACAAGCTGTGAGTAGAAAAAATACAGTAATAAATCAAATAATAATTAATTTTTTAACCTGCTATTCTTCAATCTCTTTTTTTCAGAATGGTATTTTAACTGGTGCCCCTTTCATCTGCAGTTACTTAAGTTCAGTCATCTTCTGTTACGTTGCAGATTTGCTGGTTACGAGACAAATAATGTCTTTAACCAATGTTCGCAAAATTTTTACTGCACTCTGTAAGTTTCTTTAGAAAAAAGTAACTTATGTAAGATATTATTTGAACATATTGTTAATTACACTGAATTTTTCCACAGCACAAGTCGTTCCTGGAATCCTTGTTATTCTAATTGGATACTTGGGTTGCGATATTATCTTAGCTTTGGTAGTTTGGTTCGTTGCTGTTACTTTAATAACAGCCTCTTATGCAGGAGCAATGGCCAATATCGTTGATATTGCACCAAACTTTGCAGGTAAATATATATTTATATATGTGTGGAATTCATTGAGTTAATCTTTGGAAATATTACAGGATAAATTGAACCTTTATTATTTTCGTTTGCGTTTGCAATTTATGTTTTTCTTAATTATCGTTTTCAATATCTATACTTGCCATTACTCTTCTTTAGTTACAAAAAAAAAAAACTTAAGAGACTCAAGAAGAGATATTTTATTATAGAATTATAGAATTCTCCAGCAAATGTTTTCAAAAAATACAAATTATTTTAAAATATCAATCCTTAGTTTCCTATGAATTTCCTTGGTGAAGAAGTCTAATTGGCTTCGAAACATATTGGAACCCTGTAGTAATATTTTCCATGGTCATCTGACTCTAATGAACAAAAAATTGGATTTTAAGAAGTTTGCATTTTGTGCTGATCTTTTTGTGTAAAGGTTTTTCTTTACACAATTTGGTTTGTAAAAAGTGGAATTTCTTTTACCTGTGTACAAATAATTCACTTACTGAACATTAGGAAAATTTTAAATAATGTCTCTTATTTGCGAATTTTTTTAAATTATAGGTCCTGTTCTTGCCTTTGCACAAACAATTCACATGACAGCCAGCTTTTTATCGCCAATAGCAGCTGGTCAGATAACTCAGACCAGTGTAAGGAAATTTTATAAACTAACTTTAATTAATTACTGACATTAATTCTAAAGATAAAGACCAGTTTACTAAAAATACTATTTTTATTTTATGCAGCAAACACTGGAAGCTTGGAGGACTGTTTTCGGGGTAACTGCTGCCGTGGCTTGTGGTACGTATGTTGTTTATCAAATTTTTGGTACAGCAGAAATACAGCCATGGAATTATCCTGACCAAAAATATCCTCATTCGATGCAAAAAGATTGGCAACCGTTAAAAGAATCGCCGAGTAAAAACGGGAAAATCGTTTCAAGACGATCAAGCCTTTCCGAATGATGAATAAAGCGTTAATGTTATCACATTTGTAATACATTACAAACGTAATACATCCAGAATCGAATATTATAGGATATATTTTGTAAATGCTCAGTAGCGACATAGAAGACATTTAAAAACCAAGAATTTCATTTATTAATAATAAACACCTAGATGGTTAAGTGGAAATCCTTTTCAAATTAATTGTTGTGTGAAAAGTTTCCGTATCCTATGCGCAGAATTAATGGTAAAATAACTTATGAAATATATATACATTGAATATTTTTGTTAACATTATTTACAATTTAAACTGTTTAATTGAAAACAATTGTGAACCTTGCTCATCATTTTTTTCCAGTAGAAAATTATTAAAGTAGTTAACTTTTTATACAAAATTAAGTTTCAAATGATTTTATATTAGAATTTTTGATTTTAGTTAGTAAATTCAGAGAATCTAATGACCTGATTGAATTGCATTATAAAATAGGAATTGGTGAGATAAGTTATTAAAATTTTCAAAAAATCTAAATAATGACATGTGAATGAGCAGTAGGATGGTCCAAAAATCACCAAGTTTGAAAAGTTCAATGGGCCTGTGGAAATTCTTGTCCCTTTTTGGAAAAAAGAAAATCCCTAAAAAAATTTAATTCATGTCCTGCACTCCCTCATCCAGCTCAAAGGTTAAACTCTTAATATTTTCGTTGCTTTAGTGCGTACAAATAAATGTTTGGGACAATATTAGCCTAATTTTTTATGAAAAATTTAATAGTGTCGATTAAGTTTACTAACAAAAATTTTTACAGACATTTTTTTTAAACAATAAAAGTCTGAATTGTTTAAAGAAAAATTAAATTATATAAAAAATATCTCTAAAAATTTTTGTTAAAAACTTAATCGACACCATTAAATTTGCCATAAAAAATTAGGCTAATATTGTACCAAACATTTTTTTGTAAGCACTAAAG
Organism: Euceroptres primus; assembly: GCA_037177015.1. Classification (NCBI taxonomy): domain Eukaryota; kingdom Metazoa; phylum Arthropoda; class Insecta; order Hymenoptera; family Figitidae; genus Euceroptres; species Euceroptres primus. The sequence goes on from JBAGKK010103396.1 coordinate 20,199, forward strand.
CAACGAAGATATTAAAAGTTTAACCTTTGATCTCGATGAGAGAGTGCAGGACATCATCTGATTGGATTAAATTTTTTTAAGGATTTTCTTTTTTCCAAAAAGGAACAAGAATTTCCACAGGCCCATTGAACTTTTCAAACTTGGTGATTTTTGGACCACCCTAATGAGCAGATATTACAAAGTGGAAACAAAATCTATTAACTGAACAAATATTATTAGGTAATGTTTAAGTAATTATATAATATATATTATATTATTATATATTATTATATAATATATATTATATTATTATATAATATATATAATATGTAATTATATAATTGTATAATTATGTAATTATTAGGTAATTCAATCAAGCCATAAGACAAAAGTTGTTCAAAAGATATGATTTATACAAGTGACCTTTTGATATAATAATCAATATTTAATTTTTTTATAATTATTGCTACTAATGACTTCACTATTTAACATCAATATGAATACATTTATCATAAAGTTTTATCATTCCATAAACATGTGAATAGTTTCTATTTTACGAGAGTCGAAGAACATTTAAAACATCGCAATTTCATGAATTTTTTTTCTTCAATTTTGAAATATATTATACAATTATTATTTGAATATCATTCTCTAACTGAAAAATTAAGAGAAAATGGTTTTAAAGTTGCAATACTGACAATTTTGTGACGCCCCTATTTTAGCGATGTTTTAATTCAAATCTGTTAATTAAGTTTTTAGTTTAATGACAAAAAGATGCGACTTTTTATTACTATATAGTTGAATTTTGTAATAAGATAGGTCAAACAAGGAACGACGCCACAGATATCCTGTTTGGCGATATAATCATAATATCATGAAATATACGAGCATTATTATATTTTTTCCGAGACACATAACACAACTCTGGTGCTTATATCGCTACATTATCTAAAATTAGTGAGTAACAAAATCTCAGCCACAACTATTTTTTAATAAAATTTACAATATAAGACCTAGAATTTGAGGACTCTGACACAATACTTTAATATCTAATTCAATATGTTAGCGATCGAAAAATAAATTCAATTCTCATTTAGCCAAAACGAAAAAAATTAATGAAGACTGCTTGTTTACAAACAATGGGTCAACAGTAAGAAACTAATAATGTAAAAATGTATCCAACATCGGAAATTCTCAAACTTTTGAAATAGTGTTATAGTTTGCAAAATTTATTTTATGTAGAGCTTCAGCACGACCACAACTTCACTTATCAAGACAATAATTATGAACAAAATTCTGACAAAACTGTTAATAAAACTTCGAAAATTCCAGCAATGTCGCTTTTTGAGATTTGAAAATGTTTGGTATAGGAAATTTCAATTGACATAATTTTGTTTGCCTGAAGCAGTTTTGACAAATAGATAATACGAAATCAAGCACACTTGTTGATTAAAAATTTACGAAAAATGTGTTTCAACTCCCTGTGAAAAAAATGTTTTTATTTCTTATTCTGAAATGTAAAATTTATTGTAAAATTGCAGAAACATTTTTCAAATCAACATCCAAATTTGTTTGAAAAATTATTTCATATTATTTACATTTTAAAAAATAAAAACAATTTTTTAAAGCAGAGAAAAACAGCAATTATTCAATCAAACATGTAAAGTTATCTTTACCAATGTACATTGCATTAAAATTTAACCGATAATATGTTAATTAAAAATATTATCCAATATAGCACTCGGTATACATCTATAATATTTATATTATCTATAAAATGAAAGATTCTTTATAGCAGATAATTACGATACTAATCTGATCAGTGCCTTCCAAAGCTCAGAACTGTATTAAAAATTTGTAAAAGCAAGTTATATGTAAATCCCTGTAAAAAAGATTCTGTATTGATTCCAGTTGATCAAAATTGATAGATTAAATCATGAGTTGAACATTTTTGGTAAATCATTTCCATTGCAATAAATCTCAACCAATTTAGATATTATTTCTAACGCTTCGGAATTGCAGGGCAGCAATTATCAATATTTTGCAACTGTATAAAAAATATATAATGTTTCAAACCAAATAAATATTTCAGAATTTTAAATTCAACGTAATTAGAAACAGTCTTTTTTACAGGGATATTTCAGCAACTTTCGATTCTTCATTGTTTTCTAATTTATTACACTTGGGTCTAAAATTATTGTTTTCTTAATTTCTTAAGAGAAAAAATGTGCTTTGATAAAGATTTCAATCAACTATGTAAATTATAGAAATATAGAGCAACAAATCGAAGAAAAGTAAAATTACGTTTATTTATATAAACGTAATTTTTATATACAAAAATTTTTTATACAAACACACATATTTTTTTAAGTTAATCTTTATTCTGCACTTAGAAAAAATATTGTCAACTCAACAAAATCGTTTGGTTGGCTGCATTTGGTTTAGTATTTTAAAAAACGTTTGTTTAAGTGAAAACGTTTGTTTTACCATCCAAACATTTTGATGCCCATAGACAAACTCCTTTGATTGTTATCACGTAAAAAATTTAAATTTAAGATTAATATTAATTTTTTCAATTTCCCTGTTCAGTATACGTAGTATAAAGCACTTCATGTGTATGTATATGTGTTAGATGAATTCTTGTATCGACATAAAAGTACTTTTTTTAAAAATCGATACAAAATTTAAACTTTACACTTATGAAATTCAGTATAAGAAAGCCAATTTTGAACATAAATGACAAATTTTTTAAACCTGCTACTCTAAAAAATTCAACTGACCATAGTGTTTTTTAAAGCGTCTATTTGCGTTTATTTAAAGCGTTTTTAAAGTGTCTATTTGCATTTCATAACCTTCTCAAGGCCATGCTGTAGCAAATTTTGCAGCAGTGTTAAAATTATTGTCTCTTTAGAAAAATTCGCAATATTGTATGAGAAGTTGTTATCAGATAGACGATTAAATAGAGTAACTCTAAGCAGTGTACTTAAGCGCAATATTACGGATTTTAAAGAATTTTGGTCTTAAATCTTCCAATGATATCCTCTCATATGGAATATATAAGATTACTTTACCTATATTCTTACTTTGTATAGAAAACGAGACTCTTGAATATATAACCACCATTATTTGGTATAACGCCTGTGTATTATTACAATTGATGATCTAAAGTTTCTAATTTCTATTGCAAAGATACTTAACATGATAACTTAATCAGCACAGTTACTGACATAAAAATTAATCATAATTTTTAAAAGTTAAAACAATCAAGAATTAGGGTATTGATAAAAATTCTTCGCTACACAAAGGGTCCTCATGTTAAAGTACTTATTTCTTTAAAACGATATTATGATATCAAATCTCACATGAAAATTGTACTATACAACATAAATTATTTGAAAAATAAAAATTATAATTTTTTTAACAAGTGGTTCCTTTATTGTGACTTCCCATCTATCTTATCGCACCTTATTCTTTGGAAATTCGAGATCTCGTTATTGGGAGTTTAAAATATAATTTGATGGTTTATAGACATTTTATTTTTGTCCTTTTCTACTTTCCTTTTCGTTTTTTTTTTTTTTTTTTTTTTTTTTTTTAAACCCCTCAAACAAAAAATGACACCTTTCAATATACTTATCACCATTTCACAATTTCAAGTGTTGACTGTTTATGAAACGTAAGAAAATAAAAATTCTACTCTTTACATATGCTTATTTATCATTTACAAAGTTCACAGGAAAAATCATATCATATTTGAACTTTAGTCTATTTTTAGTTGATAAAAATATTATAAAATTCTGCTTCGTATTTATTATATAAAATCATCACTTATCTGAGGCATATATAAAGACGTTACGAAATAAATATCACAGTTCTGTATTAATTCTCTCATCGAAATCTACTTTACGAATCCCAAGCGATAAATTTATCAATTAAACTTTGTGTACTTATCAATTAAACTTTGTGTAAATTGGCTTTTAAAAAATAATAAAATGAGGTAAGAAACAGATTAACAACTTGAAGACATAATAAGCGAATCCTTCAAAATTATCTTCTTTTAGGCTATACTTAATTGCGACAATACTGATAATAACAGTAAGTGTGCTTTCTGAAGTATCGGCTAAACAAAAACCGTTAAAAAGGCATTCAGTTGCTGGAAGAAAAGAATTAAAGAAAAACTCAGAAAAGCATCGACATTTGAAGTAAGTAATTGGTCATTTAATTGATTACGAAGTTGAACATTTCTTTCACCAATTTCGCTTTTTAATTTTTTTACTTAAATATTTTTAATTTTATTTTTCTATTCAGGTCCGTCTTGTACATAAAAAAATTTTGGGAACAAGGGACACCTTTTCTAACCTAGAAACTTCAAATATCTTTATTAATCATCTAGTAATAAATACAGATCGTCGCATGTTTAGAACTTTAATCAGGCCCAACTTGTACATAAAAAAATTGGGAACAAGGGGCACCTTTTCTATTTCTCGCTGTGACTTCAAAATCTAATTAAATTACAATTAAAGTTAATAATTTTAATAAATAATTAATTGTAATTTAATTAGATTTTAAAGTCATAGCGAGAAATAAAAAAGGTGCCCCTTGTTCCCAAAATTTTTTTATGTACAAGATGGGCCTGATTCAAGTTCTAAACATGCGACGATCAAGCCTTTGCACTACATGTTCATGGAGTCTCGTGAAAATAAAAATATGATGGCACATTTGTATTTATTACTAGATGATTAGTAAAGATATTTGGAGTTTCTAGGTTTCATTTTGAAGCTTATACTTTAAAGTAGCGCTATGAATTTTTTCAAAATTCTCCTAAATCTTTTCTACATTTTTCCAGGAATTGAAAAAAGGGTCGAAAATTTGTCACCCGGCATATTATTTCCTTCTAGTTTTCTTAAATTCTATCTTGACTAAGAATATTCCAAAGTTATTCACATAAGGCTCTTTTCGACGCGAAATTTCTTAATCTTTTCAATGATTTTTGCCAAAAGTGCAAGAATTCTTTTCCGATGAGATGCGAGTGAAGCGGTCTGATACTCGTGGCCGGTACTGTATACTAATTGTTTCTGAATTATTTTTGCTAGGGGTCTCGATGCCGGCTTTCACGAAAATAAACGTCGATCAAAAAGACAAAATCAGCCAGAAGAAGAAACACCAACAATTGAAAAAGAAGTGAAAGATGTAATACAGACAGAAAATAAATTATTGGAAGATAAAGTCCAAATCACAAAAGAAAATCAGGAAGATAACAAAAAGAAGGAGTTTGATAATTCTTCTAGTTCAGAATCCAATGAATCAGGTCCAAAAAATGGAAAAACCCGAAGAAGTATTAGAGGAAATACTGATGTTTCAGACAGTAAAAGTGATGAATCGAAGGAAACACAGAAACCTTCAGCTAACAGAAACAAAATCAGAAGAAGTTTGAAAGAAAAGTTAAATAGAGGTAAGAGAGAAGATTAAAATACACGGAGATTTTTGCAGACAATTGAAACTGAATTTACATTGTATAAATTGTGTAAATTTACATTGTAAACTTTTACTATAAAAATAAATATTTAAATTATATGACGTTTCTGTTTTATTTTTAATTTCTGTTATTTTTTTCGTCTAACTTGTGAAAAGAAAGACCAACTTAAGACCACTTTAAGACCATTTTCAAACCACGTTTGGTCTTTTTCTGATCTTTTCCCTTCAGCCTATACCTGGCATCACTT
>JBAGKK010103507.1:0-25896 GCA_037177015.1 Euceroptres primus
TTTGAAAATCGACCCCCTTGGACAATACTTTTACGCCTGTTCGAGCGTTAAGCGAGTTGTTGCATCCGGCACCTCAATTAAAAATTTTTTGGGGACTTTGGTACTTGGTAAAGTGTCATTTTTGACATTTATCTAGAAATTCTTTTTGAAGCGTCCCCTAGGTTTAATTAAAAAACTTGTGAGTAATCAGGGTGCCTCAGGAGGGTTGTGGGATGTGTTCCTAATATTAAGAAATGAAATTAAAAGTTTTTTGGGGACTTTGGTACTTTGAAAATAGTCATTCTTGACATTTATTTAGAAATCTTTTTTTTAAAACAATTCCTGGATTTAATTTTAAAACTTGTGAGTAATATGGGTGCCTCAGAAGGGTTGCCAGTTATGGTTCCAATAGTCAGAAATGAAATTTAAAATTTTTTGGGGACTTTGGTACTTTGAAAAGTGTAATTTTTGACATGTATCTAGAAATTCGTTTTGAAGCTTTCCCTAGGTTAAATTAAAAAACTTGTGATTAATAGGGGTGCCTCAGGAGGGTTACTGATTGCGGTCCCAATAGTCAGAAATGAAATTAAAAATTTTTTGAGGACTTTGATACTTTGAAAGTTGTCATTTTGACATTTATCTCGAAATTCTTTTTGAAACCACCCCTAGGTTTAACTTTAAAACTAGTGAATAATCGGGTTGCTTCAGGAGCGTTGCCGGTTATGGTCTCAATGGTCACGAATGAATTTAAAAATTTTTTGGTGACTTTGGTACTTTGAAAATTGTCATTTTTGACGTTTATCTAAAAATTCTTTTTGAAACCACCCCTAGGTTTAATTTAAAAAGTTGTGTATAATAGGGGAGCCTCAGGAGGGTTGCCGGTTGTCATTTTTGACATTTATCTAGAAATTCTTTCGGAAACCACCCCTATGTCTAATTTAAAAACTTGTGACTAATAGGGGTGCTTCGGGAGGGTTTGCGGATGTGATGCTAATAGTCAGAAATGCAATTTAAAATTGTTTGGGAGAATGGAGTTTAATTCAGGATATATTTCCTCCGCATCAGAGTATATAATATAGAAGTAACTATGACATCTAGTAGACGTTTATCAATTTACTTTCACGCTATATGAACATATTCCTATAAAAGACGTTTTGGTCGAGAGAACATTTTTTTGACGGAAGCCGCAACATTAGCATAAGGAAAGGCTTCTTCTGGATTTTGTCTCATAATATTTGAAATAATATGATTACCAATATAATTATAGTTACATAATATATATGTGTGTGTGTGTGTGTTAGAATTATATAAGTATGTAATATATTAATATATTGATGATTAATTAAATTAATTATTATAATTATGCATTTAAATAATTATAAAATAATCAAATAATAATTATTTGTTATTTCGAATTTTATAATTTTTTAAAAATATTATCTGTATATTAAAATATTTTATTGATTTTATTTTGTAATTATTATAAATAATTTTTTCTAAACATTTTACAATTTTCGGTTTTTGTCTGAGTTATTATGTTGCCAGTGTAAATATTTGATACACACGGCCCTGGTTTGTGTTGCCATGGCGATCTCAGTTTGGCACTGGCACTGGCGGTAAAATTTTCTTTCTGCTGTCAAGTAATTCTCATGTCAGTTTTCAGTTTGGTTTTTGCTATTGTTGATTAAATAATCGCGATCGGTCGGTTTTCGTAAGTAATTTCGGGCGTGAAGTTTTATTGTGAAGCTTCTGGAGTGTGGTTTTGTAGTGCAAAAGACTTGTTCGAGCGTGCTCTGGAAAATCCACACGTGCCTGTGTGGTAGCGTTAGTGTGTACATGCGCCCATTTCGTTGGGAATGGAAAATTTGAAGATCCACGAAGTCCTAGCTATAATCTTACGATCTTTCCTAAACTATACAAAAAACTTGCTGTGGATGAAGAAGCTAAACAGGAAAGGTTGCTAAATTTACTTAATGCTTACTGCAATTTAAAAATATAAAACGATATAGTTCAATTTAATTTACGTACACAGTAATTTGTCTTAATTCACGTAAAATGTCTTCGAAATTTAGGTTTGAAATGATTCATTTTCTTATCTTTTTCCTTTAAAATTTATCTGTGTGAAATAATATTTTATTTTCAACGGGTATGCGAGGCTGAAGAGAAAAGAAACTACTAAAAGTGACAAAGAAACATTGGATGTTCAACCAAAGGAAACTATGAAGTGTGAAAAGATATTTTCAGAAGATGAAGTTGATCACATTATTGTAAAAAAGAAAAATTATGATCAACAAATTCAAGTAGAATTTGTTGACGATAATGACAATGCAGTAACAGCAGACTCAAAAATTTTTATTTTCAATCGCTATGTTCACAAAGTTTTAAATGATGCAGACATTAGAACTTCATGTGAAACAGAAGTTCAAGTTTTTATACCTAAGATCAAAGGAATGAAATTTTTTAAACAGTTGATGACGTCTACCAACAAAGGTTGCTGGACAGGTATTAAATATAAAGATCAGGCTGTAGGAATGGATGTTGCAGACCAGGATTTGAAAGGAAACTGAAGTCCTATTCATGTTTCTGGATTTCGTGGCTATCTCTCAATTGAGACAAAACATGATCTTCTTGCTATTGCCGGTGGTAATTTCGAAATATTTACTTTGCTATTTAAAATTTTACCAAAGAAAGAAGAAACAAAAATGTCAAAGCAGAATCGTCTTTTAATTTTTTTCATGAAAATGAAGTGCGATCTCACGTACTCGGCTTTAGCTGTTTTGTTTCGGGTTCACAGAACAACTATTTCCAGAATTTTCTTATTCCATTTGGATTATTTGGCCGTTGCTTGCAAAGAATTTGTAGCCAAGTCGAGATGTTGATAGCACTATGCTTCAAGAATTTCTAGCCAAATCGAGATGTTGATAACACTATGCCTCAAGTATTTAAAGACACATGCCCAAACTGTCGTGTAATAATTGATTGTACGGAAATCAGAGTGGAACAGCCTTCTACTGTGCAATTGAGTACAATTGAACGAGTACAATTGAACTCAAATTACAAGAAGGGATTCACCGTAAAAATTCTTGCTTGGTCCACTCCAGGTGGATGCATATCCTTCGTTTCAAAATGTTATGGTGAGCGGACTAGTGATTCACAAATCACAACAGATCGTGACTTTCTGCGTCTATTACACGTAGAACGACAAAATGTCGTACTTTCAGATAAAGGATTTCTATGAATCAAGACTCTTATTGACGAGAATGGAAACGGGGTTCTTTTGGTAAAGCCACCATTTTTGCATGACGGAGGTTTTCCTGCAGAGGACGTAGAAGAAACTTACACAGTTGCGAGCGTTAAGATTTGTTATAATAGCCTTATTGATCTTGATAAGCAGAATAAAATTAAAACATGTTACAATTGGCATTTCAAATTAAAGCTATTATCGAAGCAACAGGAAATTGTACTCTCTGATCAGAACAAAATACTTCGTGCAGCAGAGAGAAAAGGTGCAAAAATATCATAAACACGTGGCAAAACAATTTAAAAAGCTATATTATGAACAAAGCTATAAACTCGGGATACAGTATTATTTACAGACACCTTAGACATAGACCAGATAATAACAGTCATACCTTAAATTTAAAACACCACTTAGCAAAATTAGAGTGATTAGCCAATTAAGATTAGCTTATCACTCCAGGATGAAAATTACTCATGGAGGAAACACTCACGTAATTGACACAAACGTTAATTGCACCATTTGCAATCTCAACGCTCGAGAAATCTTAAATCACTTTTTTTTGTATTGCGCAATATATAATCCTATTAGAAGTAGATTCTTAAAGCCTAATGTAGACAATAGTATCCTTGACTACATGGAAGCAATACAAAAATTATTATGCATAAACGACTAAACTTAAACTAATAAACTTATATTATTATGTAATTAGTGCGCTCAAGATAAAGTCATTTATAATAAATATATAAAAAAATTTAAATAATATTAAATATAATAATATAATATATATATAATATAATATAATATAATAATATTTATTACTGAATGTATTTCATGTAGTATTGACATATTGTCAATAGTTTTATTAGAAATCAACCTGAAAGCGTGGATATCTCTTGTTCCTCTCGTTCATGTTTCTTAATGAACGCATTAACCCTCTGCCTGGTCATTCGACCGTTATCGTAAAAAATCATCAATTCGGACACCTGGTGGAGACAATGGGAATCACGTTCTATGGCGCTGGATTGGGGATAAGGTAGGATAGGCAGAGGGTTAAGATAGTGAGAAAAGTAAACTCTTTCTACAGTAGAAATTACATTGCTTAAAAACTTTTTGTCCCTTTTTACTGTTACTAGGTTTACCTTTCGGAGAACAGCAGAAAAAATCGCAAATATCCAAGCTAGTTAAATACATTTGTACTTGACATTGAGTGAAATACTCGTGACTGGGTTTCAGTACAGAAATATTTTTTCCATCTTCAGATAAGATACGTTGAATTTTTTAGTTGTTTCATAAAAAATTGGAATATTTTCGCAAGAACTGGGACACTTTGTTTCTACTAATTTTTCTACTTCATTTGCACTAAATACAACTCCGACCGAACTAGTGCACAGCCAAAATTGACGATAAAATATTATTACTCCAGTTTTTACTACTTTAACTCCATATGTTTTTCCATATTCAATCGTAGCAACTGATTCGTTTCTTTTTCCATAATATAATCTGCTGCCTTTTTATCTTTTCCTACGAGATCTCTTTTATTTAACATTTGATTGATTGATTTCGTTTTTCTAATTTTAATATTATAGACGTCTAGACTAGTGGAAATTTTTTTTTCTCTCTCACAGTAAGCCATTGCTTCGACTGAGATTGATTTACTATTCACAAACAACTTTTACTATTGCCATTTCATGAAGCAACACATTTTGGTGAAAGAAACTTAAAATCTGTTTGTCCACGTAACCCTCAAATTGTGTCTCATAAAACTGATTGTTTTTTGATAAAAGAATCAATTTAAAAATCACGGAATCTCCCTCATTCTCTCTACTTAAATTAACTGCATTGTCAAAATATCAGAACCAAAGCACATGGAATCGAGGCTACATCTGAATACTTTATATGAAATAGCTCTAGTTGGAGAACTTATTTTTTCGACTTCACTTTGAAATACTTTGTAATGGTGCATGGCTTCACATACAAAACTTTGGCAAGTTGAACAACTTTCGGTTTTCCTCATTCTTGTTCTAAGTTCGTCTTCGTCGCACTGCGATCCGTGTTTATATAATATATCAAAGCAAATATGTATTTGCATTTCTGTCCAGATTGTGTAACACAAGTGCAAGAAGCAGATGTTACATGCCGTTCAGAATTTAAATTGAAAAATAAAGAAATATTCATTTTTTGTTATATAAAATTCATTAAAAAATAAACCAAAAATTAAACTCCCACCTGCAGAGATACTTCATACGGAGGTTCCGATATGCTATTTTGTCTTATTACATTGCACTTTACGGTCGTAGACAATCCATTCTTTTGAATTTCTTCAATTCTCACCACATGCGAAACAGCTAGATTTTTCCCTTTGATTCACGTTTGACTTTGAAAAGGAATTGAACACGAAATTTTTTGAAAACCCGTTCTTATCACCATGCCCATTCTTCCTATAATAATTAATTAATTCACGTGATGTCGAAATTACCGGCGTTGCCGGCCTTACTTTTCAAGTTATGTTGACATCACAGATGACGTCTGTCATCTGACAGTATACAAGGTTACTGCGCTGGTGTCAGATTTCTAAAATTTCAGATTCAATTCCTAACTACAGTTTATGATAATCCTGGCATTCAATTTTGCTTAAACCTTTTATTAATATTTTCTGCTATCTTTAATAACCTATTTCTGACCCATTTTTTACGCATACGGCCCTGACTTGTTTACGTTTAGAGACTCCCGCTTTGAGTCTAAGGTCATTCAGGCCATCCCCGAAACCCGACATAAATTGGAAGAGCAGTGTATGTAAAAAACAAAAGAAATGGATTTATAACGAATGACGAATTGGTTACCTTTTTAGGTATAAATATTCTAATGGGACTCAAAAAATCACCATCATACCGTTATTATTGGTCATTAGATCCAAAACTGAATGATCCAATCCATAAGTTTATTGATGACAGTCAGTTGTTTCGGGTTCATTCTTAGTAATTTACACATTTCGGATAGCAGTAAAGAACCTAAAAATGTTGAACCAAATTACGACAAATTGTATAAATTGAGACCGTTATTGACTGTTGGACTGTTGGAAACCAAGTAAATATCAGCCTGTAGACGAATCTATGATAAAATTCAAGGGTCGAAGTAGTTTGAAGCAGTATATGCCGGCTAAACCAATAAAACGAGGGTACAAGTGTTCGGTACGCACTGACGAATCAAGTTACGTGTGCGAATTCCAAGTATATACTGACAAAGCAGAGAGTACTGAAAAACAGTTAGGAGCAAGAGTTGTACAAGACCTTACGCGTGAGCTTGTTAGTGGAAATCACCATGTTTATTTTGACATATTTTTTACTGGCGTTGACCTCATGATTTCACTGAAAAAAGACCATATTTTTGCATGTGGAGCAGTACGTTCGAATCGTACAAGATTACCTAAGAGTAAAACACCAGATAAACAAATGAATCGCTTACATCATGAATTCCAAACATCAAACACTGGTATTCGTTGGGTCAAATGTATAGACAAGAAAGCTGTTCACTTCTCATCTAATTATCATGATCCACGCGAAGTCACAACTGTGAATCGAAGACAGAAAGATGGCTCTCTAAAGCAGGTGGACTGTCCAGTAATGTGTTCTGATTACAGTAAGTATATACGTTATGTTGATAATGCTGATCGTTTGTTGTCAACGTATAAAATTGACTGTAAGTCTAAAAAATGGTGATTAAGAATATTTTGGCATTTCGTCGATCTGTCTGTAACTAATAACTTTATCATATATTCTAAAAAAGGCCACGGGGATTCTCTATCTCTGAAAAACTTCAGATTACGTTTGGTAGACGGACTAGTTGGACACAACATACCGAAGTCAAAAGGGAGAAAACGTCAATCCACAGTTGTCGGTCATCACAAACCTCAAGTGCCTGTTGGAAAAAGACGCTCCGAATCTTCTCACATGCCGGTACATAATGGAAATCTCAGACGATGTACTTCTTGCAGCACAAAAGCCGATCAGAAAAGAAGTGCATGGATTTGTAACGTTTTTAATGTACCGTTATGTTTATCAGCAATGAGAAACTTCTTTTGAGCATAAGAACAATTATCAAAAGTAAGAAAACTATCAAAAATTGAAAAAAATGAAAAAATACAAAAAAAACACAAAATATTCACAAAAAAATATATATATAAAATTTAATGATATGAGAATAAAAAAATTTTAAAATGGAGGCAATAGCCTTTATATTTTAAAAATAAAAGTGACTTGTAGTAAGTATTGATCCCTTAAACCGCTGTATACATATTTTTGCTACAATTAGCACTTATTTTGCATAAACCGCCCGCGATATTGGATGCCATGATAAATTTGAAAAATCTAACAGCGATATTGTAATAAGTGACCCCAAAAACCTCTACATACTAATTTATATCACAATCAAGATTAATTTTAAAAATTCGGTCCGCCATTTTGGATCCGCCATCTTGAATTTTAAAAATCTGATAACAGATTAGTGATCAGCGACCCCAAAAACCCATATACACCAATTTCTATTACAATCAGAGTTAATTTTATGAATTCGGTCCGCCATATTGAATTTTGAAAATCCTTGAAGACCTTGAATTTTTAGCCGAGGTTGAGTTCTTCTAAGTTGGCTACTTAGCATTTGGAATTGTTTTTTCAAGATGTTGAGTTGATCTTTTCATAAATTTCATGTTAAAAGATATTTTCTGCAGTTTAGGTGGCGAAAAAAATTTTTTGTAAAAGTTAATAACAAGAAAATTATAATGTTTCAACATGACTAACATGTTTCTCGTAAACGGCTAAATGGATATTAACAACTGTGACGTCAAAATTTTTATTTATGAATGTCTATTACAGAAATATGCTTTTGGATTTACAAAAATGAATTTGTTAATAAAAATCTCATTTGTTCATAAACAATTTGAGATTTTTTCTATTCATAAAAAATTTTTCATCTCACGTTGTTCTACATTATTTTTGGAGAGAAACGCTGGAAGAAATACGATGTAATTCTTATCATAGCACGTTGTATGAATTTTTCAGTGCGACGCACTGACTGCACACAACATATTCTAATTGCTCGCGTGTGGCACTGAAAAATTCATACAACGTGCTATGATAAGAGTTACATCGTATTTCTTCCAGAGTTTCTCTTTAAAAGTAATGTAAAACAACGTGAGATGAAACATTTTTTATGAGTAGAAAAAATCTCAGATTGTTTATAAACAAATGAGATTTTTATTAACAAATTCATTTTTGTAAATTCAAACGCATATTTCTATAATAGACATTCATAAATAAAAATTTCGACGTCACAGTTGTTAATATCCGTTTAGCCGTTTACGAGAAAAATGCTAGTCATGTTGAAACATTATAATTTTCTTGTTCTTAATTTTTACAAAAAATTTTTTTCGTCACCTAAACTCTAAAAAATATCTTTTAACATGAAAGCTATGGAAAGATCAACTCAACAGCTTGAAAAAACAATTCCAAATGCTAAGTAGCCAACTTAGAAAAATTCCACCTCGACTAAACATTCAAGGTCGAATTAAAAAACATTCAAGGTCGAATTAAAAAAAAAAAACTGTTAAGCAGAAAATTCTTTAATTTGGTTTTCGACTAATCTCGACCAATACTACAACATTATTTAGGTTGCTTTTTTGACTCAGCGCACTTTTTTTTTGTGTGACTGTGTAATCAGTGACCTTAAAAACCTATATATACCAAGTTTCATAAGATTGTGCTGAAAACTTTTTCAGATAATGAATTTTTCTTGCAAAAAGAGACTTTTTTCAGTATTTGTTTATCAATATTAAGAAATTTACAAGAAACTTTAAATAACGGAGTATATATTTTGATTCTATAACATGTTATTATTGGAAATTTACAAAAAAACTCACAAAAATTGAAAAAAATTACTTATAAAATGGAAGAAATCATAATGATCTAGGTGGTAAGTAAAAATGTTTTTGAATACTTTGAACCATCTACGTCAAATATCTTACAAGAAAAGTCTGATGGGAATATTTTTTATCATAATGAAAATTCATTAAAGCGGACGCTTTTCTGAAACCACGCTACCTTTAACAAATTAATCTCTCGTAAACTGTTAGTCGCAAACTGTCCTCCTAGAGGTCTTTCTAAAGATTACACAGCCCCACAAAAAAAGTGATCTGTTCGGCGGACCAGAGCAGTGTATCCTTTATTTTGACCCGCTGAATTCGAATCCGAAGTCAGAAATGTCAGATTGGCTCGTGTTTCATCCCTAACCTCAAAAAACACCCGTAAAAAGACGGTTTTCCTCAAAATTCGAAACTTTTTTTTTTGAATTTGGTAAAAGTGGTAATCTATATGTTTTTGGCGTTGCTGAATCGTAATATGGTGTCAAATTTTCAAAATTGAAATTGGCGTATCCAATATGGCGCACAGTAGGGCAAAAAAAGCGTTCTGTGGGCAAATCAATTTTCAGATTAAACTACTCATCCGATTTTGAAGTTTTTAAAAAAAACTAAAGTGTATTAAATTCCGCTTCGTTACAACGGTGGACATTTTTGAAAAATTTTCTCAACATTTTTTCAAGAGTTTGCATATTAATTTTGTGTTTAATAAAGAAATGAAAAAAAAATTTTTTTGTTTTTTCAAGACTGCCATTTAGTCAAAAAATTTTTTAATTTACCGAAAATGGTCCACATCGAGGCAAAAACTTATTGAAAATGATGTACAGCAGTATTAATTTAATAAAAAAAATACTTAAATTGTTATAAACAAATTAGTGAACAAAAATTATATCTTCTTTATTTGTCACATTTAAATGCACTAAACCAATATTTTCAGGAGAAAATGGAAATAAACTAATGTTAACTTAAAATAAAAAGACGTTTAACATCAATTCCGAATTGTTTATAACAATTTAATAAACAAATACGAAATTAAGACATTTTTAATTAGATAAATTTATCTTTTTTAGCAGAATTAGCTATAAATATTTCACGAATGACATTCTGCTGTGATAGTTTGCACTGCAACAACAATCGTGTATTACTTAAACAAATTTAATAAACAAATGCATTATTTGGCCAGTTTTAAGTAGATAAATTTCATTTTTTCATCAAAATCAATATCTAGTATGTTGTCAATGTGTCTTGCTGTTTTACTTTACACTTAGGCATCAATTGTTTATTGTTTAAACAAATTTAGTTAAAAAATTAATTATTTGAGCACATTGAGAACATACTAGTTATTGATTCTGCTAAGAAAGCTTATCTATTGAAAAATTGCCAAATAATACCTCTGTCTATTAAATTTTTTTAAACAATATACAATATTTTCCAACTGCAATTTATTATAGCAAAAGGCCATTGGTGAAATATTTATAGTAGATGCTGTTTAAAAAAATGAAACAGCCAATCAATGCATTTGTGAATTAAATTTGTTTAAATAATGTACAATTATTGCTTAACTGCAAATCATCATAGCAATAGTCTATCTCTTAGATGTTTGTAGTTGATTCTGATGAAAAAACAAAATTTGTATATTCAAAGTGCTCAAATAATTAATTTGTTAACTAAATTTGTTTACGAAATAAACAATTGTTTCCTAAGTGTAAAGTAATACAGCCAGACACATTGGCAACATACTAGTTATTGATTCTGCTGAAAAAAACGAAGCTTTTCTACTCAAAAATGGCCAAATAATGCATTTGTTTATTAAATTTGTTTAAATAATACATGATTGTTGTTGCAGTGCAAACTATTACAGCAGAATGTCATTGGTGAAATATTTATAGCTAATTCTGCTGAAAAACCTAAATCTATCTAATTAAAAATTTCTTAATTTCGGATTTGTTTATTAAATTGTTATAAAAAATTAGGAATTGATGTTTAAAGTCTTCTAATTTTAAGATAACATTATTTTATTTCCATTTTCTCCTGAAAATATTGGTTTAGTGCCTTTAAATATGGCAAGTAAAGAAGATATAACTTTTGCTCACTAATTTGTTTATAATAATTTAAATTTTTGTATTATTAAGTTAATACTACTGGACATCATTTGTTACGAGCGATTCGGGCAGACGGGTTGTTTTTCCTAGAATAAAAATAGCATTGAACCACATCGTGTGAAAAATTTCTCGCACTTTCTTGCTTTGACGCCTCGCCTCAGCTAATTTACGAGCACCGGAAACCAAATGCAACCTGAGCCGAGGCGATAAAGCGAGCGACTTGGCAACTCTGGCTGCTCGAGCTGAATTCCATAGCCTCTCGACGAAAGAAAATAACTCGATTAAATAAAGATTATTATGTGATGTTAAAGTCTAAAAGCGCTAGGACTTTAACATCCATTTTTCGTCTTAGTAATGGAATAAGGTATTGTTATTAAAAATTTATGAATAGGAGCTGAGCAATGGAAGAGCATGAAAAGAACGAATACACAATTTTATGTACACAGAATGAGAAGAAGTAGAGAAGGAAAGAGAGTGTAAAGCTCCCGGAGAATGGAGGGAGAAAGGGAGTCAAATCATTCAGGGGATGATTCGCTCTCCACGGATACGCGGCTTGCTCGCCGATTTCTTGTACTCATGCTTCGTAGATACGCCTCTGCACCTCCGATTGCCTCGCGCCGCATTCCATGCTAGTGTGCAGTTTCTACACGCTATAGGCACCAATACCTCGATGCGCTCGACCAGGCACTGCAAGACCCATGCTCCATACTAGCCCCTCCGCTCGGCTCCGTCTCTCGCCGACAAGTTGACCATGCCTTCTTGACAGCTGACGTTTAAAACAACACGTGCTGTACCAATTTGGGAAATAAAAATGCACCGCTATTTTTCCAAATTAAAATGAAAGGAAATATCCATTTCTTCCATTTTTAATAAGCTAGAGAAATCCGAATTTACGGATTCTATTTAAGTACTCTAGGACAAAATTCTAAACTATTTAGAATAATAAAGTAAGATACCTAAAGTAGTTATTACTTAATAACTCTAAAATATTCAACGCAGCATTGATTCTAAAAATTCGAGAATCAAGCAGAAATAAGTCGGGCGATACTTCCGTCAGCGATATTTCCGTCAGCAAAATTTCACTTAGAAACAGTGCATGACAACACCTTCCAATTTCCTGCCTCCTACTTCTATCACCTATGTCCAATCAAAATTCCCTTATCGAAGCAAAAACCCCTACCGATTTCACCTTGTGGTGAATCGACGAGGCCCATCAAGGGGCATCAAAATTCGCAGTTTGTCGGGTCGTCTTGAGGAGTAATGTCGCTCCAAAACAGTAGACTCTTCTGTCCGTCCGTGGATCCGGGACTTCAATCTATAAAGTTAGATTTCGCAAATCGGACTGGTCTATACCCGTAAGTGCGTTGGAAAACGCCTGGAGATTGTAAAGTGCGCCTCCTAAGGGCACTTCTAAATAGATTAACGAACGGACGTTAAAACTAAAATCTCTCATCCGGCGAGAGCCGACCGGAAGGTTGAGGACGGTCGAGGGGTGACAAATTAATCTTGAGCCGCGGAATTTTTCCTCGGATAACAAGGAGTCTGTCATCGGCGTATCAATACGCAACTCGGTCTCTTCTCGCGAGTTAATCGAGAGCGAGCAAGCCCGTCATCTAAGGCTGGCGGACCTTCTCTAAACTTGGAACCGACAGAAAGTGAGTGAAGGACTAGAGTCACCTAAGGGTGACGAAAAGTGAAAGTTTCGGCCCAACTCGAAAGAAATAGATGCAACGGACTCCCACCTTCCTCTCCATTTTCTTCGAGCTGGTAATCTAAGGTAACATAGGGCACCTAGAATATAAATAAAATAAGGCATCTAAATTATAGGGTAATCTTATACATTTTTTTTTTCAAGTAGTAGGATACTATTCAGGTGTAGGTATTAATTTATTGTGTTATCAAAATTGTATTCTTTTAGATTCTTGTCATTTAAAAATAAATTTCGAATTACATAGGATCTTGGGCCTAAAAGCAGTTTCCTTTTCTTTCTTTCAAAAACCCGTTTTCTCAGAATATTTAAATAAAAATAAAGCTCAAAAAAAAATTGCTGGTGGCAGTCGAACCGACAGGAAGAGGGTAAGATCCCATACAAATAAACACAAGTCTTTCGGGACTTGGCAGCTTCTAGCCTCTAGGACAACAATAATTAATTATTTTAATTAATTTTGCTCGTTCGTGACATCATTTTTAATGCGGTTTTACCTCCACGTGGACCATTTTCGGTAAGATAAAAAAAATTTTTATTAATTGGCAGTCTTGAAAAATCAAAAAATTTTTTTTTCATTTTTTGATTAAATAAAAAATTGTTGAGAAAATTTTTCAAACATGTCCTTCGTTATAACGACGCGGAATTTAATACACTTTAGTTTTTTTAAAAACGTCCAAATCGGATGAGTAGTTTAGTCTGAAAATTGATTTTTCCACTGAACGCTTTTTTTCCCTACTGTGCGCCATATTGGATCCGCCAATTTAAATTTTGAAAATTTGACACTATATTACGATTCAGCAACCCCAGAAACATATAGTTTTACCAAAAACATATACTTTTACCAAATTCAAAAAAAAGTTTCGAATTTTGCTGAAAATCGGCTTTTTACGTTTTTTTGTGGGGGTGGGGGTAGGGATGAAACACGAGCCAATCTGACATTTCTGACTTCGGATTCAGCGGGTCAAAATACATAAGGATACACTGCACTGGTCCGCCAAACAGATCGCTTTTCTTTTTGTGGGGCTGTGTTATTTTGTTGCTAAAAAATTCTATACACTTTTTACCTACCGACAAACGGGGCAACTTCGGATATGTGTGGTAAATTCGGACAGCTCTTAATTGATATTTTAAAGGTGCTGATTAAACAATTTTGGAAACCGCCGAATGGCTCCGAAATTTTTTGAAGTCCAAACGCCCAATTTACTCGTTACTAAAGGGCCCATATTTAATGTTGAGGTTTAAATAGATGTGGTCTATCGAGGTCCCGGAGTCGGTAGAATTCTGTGAGATGTCCGTTTTTATTATTATTTTTTTTTGGATAGAACAACTTTAAGAGGCAACGAGGCACTGGCACTGTTTGAGAGGCACTGACACTGTTCAAGCTTTAGAAGTTTCATCTACGAATTTTATGACTCTGTTCTTTATTATAAGAACAATAATTTAATGATTTACTTCAGTGAAAGGCGTCAATTTTGCAGAATCGCTGAGGTAATCAGTGTAAAAAATTGACATTGCCGGGTATCTTGTTTCCATTCGTCACGAGTCGCGACATCTTAAGCACCGCGGCGGATGGAATGGAAGCTTATTGTACGTAGGTAATTTTATCGATCGACCATTAGAGGAAACCTGAGTGGATGATTACTTTCTCTTTTAGTTTTTCACGCAGAAACTAAAAATTGTAATGAAAATATGAAAATAGGCCAATTGTTGCATAAACAGATGTTGAAATGATTGTTGTAAATATAATTAGTATTTCAAGAAGTGATATGGAAATTTATTGCAAAAGCTGAAAAAGACATATTTTTAGTGAATAAAAAATTTATTTGTAATTATTGTAAAAATGTCTGTGAAATAAACAGAAATCTAAAGTGCAGAAATTCAGTTAGAAGCAAACGAAAAACTTTGAGAGGAAACGATTCCCAAAGAGACAAGTCAGACTCGAAAAATATTTTTCATGCACAACACCGACACTGTTGAAGCTTTAGAAGTGTCGTCTACCAATTTTATGACTCTGTTCTTTATTTTAAGAAGGCGTATTTGGCAGAATCGCTGAGGTAATCAGTGTAGAAAATTGACATTGTCGGGTATCTTGTTTTCATTCGTCGCGAGTCGCGACATCTTCAGCGCCGCGGCTCGGCGGGTGGAATGGAAGCTTATTGAACGTAGATAATTTTATCGACCGACTATTACAGGAAAGCTGAGTGGATAATTATTTTCTGTTTTACAGGGGAGGGCCAGACGTGGGGTTTTTCATTCCAGTTTATAATTTTCCTGGCGATAGGTCATTATTCAACTTTTAATTTGCCAAAGCAGTGCGATGCACTTTTTGGATAATTTCGAGAAAAAGGTGTTTAAAGAATTTCAAGCAGCTCATATGTTCATGGCGAAAACAACTTTCAATTGGCCCGGTAGCTCAGGCAGTAGCCTGCTTGGCTTAAAGGCGAAAGGATGTGCGATCGATTCTCGCTGCCCGCACTTTTTTTTCATTTTATTTAATTATATGTTCAATAATTTAATTTTTTAAAATAAAATTTATTAAAATTATGTACATATTAAAATTTTTAATAATTGGTTTTGATTGAAAATTCGCTTTTTGTGAGATTTCTCATTTTTCTTTTTAAAAAGTCTTTTTTTTTGGTAATTTTGTCATGAAAAAAATATCAAATCCTACTCCAATATATAATTTTCCGTTCAAAATATAATGTTAATCCTTCCAGTTGAAAATATAAATATAAATGAATAATTTTCATATAAAAATAGAATTTTTAGAAGAAAAATGATAAACCTCCGAAAAAGCGAATTTTCAATCAAAAACAATTGTTACAAATTGTAATATAATCATAATTTTATTAAATTTTGTTTAAAAAATTAAATAAATAAGCTTATAATTAAATGAAATAAAAAAAATGTGGGGGCAGCGAGAATCGATCGCACATCCTTCCGCCTATACGCCCAGCAGGCTACCGCTTGAGCTACCGGGGCAATTGAAAGTCGTTTTCGCCATGGACATATTAGCTGCTTGAAATTCTTTAAACACGCTTTTCTCGAAATTGTCCAAAAAGCGCATCCAACTGCTTTGACAAATTAAAAGTTGGATAATGACCTATCGTCAGGGAAAATATAAATTGAAATGAAAAACCCCACGACTGGCCCTCCCCTGTAAAACAGAAAATAATTATCCACTCAGCTTTCCTGTAATGGTTGATCGATAAAATTACCTACGCTCAATAAGCTTCCATTCCATCCGCCGCGGCGCTGAAGATTTCGCGACTCGTGACGAATGAAAATAAGATACCCGGCAATGTCAATTTTCTACACTGTGCCGGTGTTTTGAATGAAAAATATTTTTCTAGTGTGACTTGTCTCTTTAGGAATCGTTGCTTCTCAAAGTTTGTCTTCTGCTCCGACTGATTTTCTGAACTTCAGAAAATAATTGTTTTCAGTTGAAATCGTTCTCTCCAAATAAAAAAAAAATCGGACATCTCACATAATTCTACCGACTCCGGGACCTCGGTAGACCACATCTATTTGATAAGTGCAGTCTAAACGCAAACCTCAACATTAAATATGGGCCCTTCAGTGACGGGTAAATTGGAGGTTTGGACTTTGAAAAATTTCATAGTCATTCGTCCATTTTCAAAGTTTTTTAACCAGCACCCTTAAATTACTCAAAACGGTTCCAACTAGAATATGGAATCAGTTTAAGCCTTAACTGGTCCGAGATCCTAATTAAGCTCATCTTGCGTAATTTAATCGTTAAATGTAGGGCTGTCCGAAATTACCTCACATGTTTGAAGTTGCCCCGTTTGACGATATCTCTTACCTGAGAACAACAATCCAAGAAAACTTATTAAAAAGTATTGCAATTTCAGTTTATTGTTAATTAACAATGTTCGTAACACTCAGGTAGAGTGGAGGTTTTTAGAATTTTATTAGGACCACAGAATAATTCTTATGGGTGGATAAATTCAAAACAGTCGGAAACAACCACATTATCTCTCGTGTGTTTTGCACACCGGTTAGAGATTCATTTTTCTATGTATGTTTTCATGTATGTTTTTTCCAACCATTTTTTTATTGACATCTTTAATGGTTTTTATTACAGAAATCAGTTTTTTTGACTGAAGAGGGTCCACAATGGGACCGAAACGTTTCGAAAATTTTTAATGGAAAATGAATTTATGAAGTCTTTTTTCTTTGATCTTCACCACGATGACTTACTCGCTGGAGCAATATATTAAGGTCGGGACTAAAAAATACGTTTCATTAGGACCTTTAGCCAAGCATCTTAAGTAAAAAATTGCTGAATATAATTTTTTCCAGCAAATGACCTTTTACGAGAAATGTGTTTACAAGAAAAAGCGGATCAAAGTGAAAGGAAGACAAAGGGGCCCTTGTAAAACTTTGAGCTCCAGAAGATTCAATTTTGATCGTGGAGCAATGGGGATTTTTTTATTCGATAGGGAAAATCTTCATTATTCAGAATAAATAAAAACCTGGAAATCGATTTTTCGGTCGTAAGGCTGATTTTTTCGTTCCACATCACATATCGAAAAATTAGAGAAGGGTATCAATAACTGATACGGTGTAAACAAGTGGTGCTCTTACTCTATGAGGGGTCTAAAATCGCTCTATAACCTCGTAGTAGGCCCTGAAAACTAAAGTTCTTGTAGAGTTGTAAGCTAATTACAAGCGTTATAATATAAATTTTAATTCCTTTCAGGGGTAGTTTTCGTGATGAGGATGAGCTGGATTTCCTCCAGCAATCCTTATTATCTTTCATACGTGCCTATAACAAAAATTTACTCAAATTTAGCTGAATAAAAGATTTTTCAGATTTGGTCCTTAATTGTTTTAATGTTTTAATTGTTTTAGCCCTTTCTAAGTTTAGCTTCTGTAATAGCTGTGAGCTGATTCTCTAGCACTCCAGTCTGTAAGAAACAGAAATTTGGCCTTAGAATCTTTCTGAGTGAGATGCAAGATTTTTCAAATTCAATCCTAAGTCGTTTTCACTGTTTCAACTCCCTCCAAGAGTATTTTTCATAATGGATATAACCTGATGATTTTTTTTTGCATTCCTCACCATCTTCTGTATCTATCAAAAACATAGATCTTCCCGAAACCACGTTTTTGGTAATACAAGATTTTTCCACCATCTCTAAGGGTGAATTGTGTGAGGGGAACGAGTTGGGTATTTTTTGCAATTTTCATTTTTGCCCGAGTCTCTAAGAAACATAAATTTTTCCTTAGAATCTTCCCGAATGGTATGTAAAATTTTTCTAAATTAATCCTAGGTCGTTCTTACTATTTCTGCCCCCTTCAATAGCAGTTTTTATAACGGTTGTGAGGAGATGATTTTCTTTACCACTCCTCACCATCTTGTGTATCTATCCAAAATACAGGATTTTTCAACCCTTTCTAAGTGTATTTTATTTTACGTAGGGGGGGGGGGGTATTTTTGCAATTAGATATTATTCCTTCACTCTGCCTAAAACAAGTATTCGGTCAAAAAATTAGACGTACGATTTTCTTTCATTATTTTGCGCGATAAATTTGAGACAATGCATATTAATGAATATATTGACTATGCAGCCTTAGAAGCGCGCGCAAGTGGCTCTTTAGTCTACAAAAAAATGGCCTGTTTTTTTGGAAAACAAATTTTCGAACATTTTTTGGAACTCTGTCATAAAACTTTTTTTTAGGTCAAAAAGAACACATTTACAAAGAGTTTCATGCTTTTTTAACAATTGAGGGGCTGAGAATGAAAACTAGGTAAAGCCCACTGGAAGTTGGACCCTAAATCATATTCTTTTCAATTGGTGCCTTTTATGAAGAGCAACATTTTATTTCAAAATCTCCTTTCCTCCATCTGCATCCGTTCCATGAGATGGATGTTACCCTTTATGAACAGCAGCAAATTGAAGTTTTTATCGGATAAAAACGCGCAACATACGAACAAACGCGCAACATACGAACGAACGCGCAACTTACGAACGAACGCGCAACTTACGAACTAATGAGCGCCAAAAAAATATAAATATATAAATAAAGGATAAACACTCTAGATCCTGGTTTTTAAATGTTTTTTTTTATTTTTCTTCTCTTAACATTGTATCATTTTAAAAATATTTTCAGGATTCTCTTTCTGCTAAAGCGTTTAAAGTCGTCCACGATAGTCAGAGAGGACCGATGACTTTCTTTAGGATTTTTTCAGGGGAACTGAAAAAAAATCAAAAGCTTTATAATGTCCAAAAAAAAAAAAACGAACAGAGTGGTCGTCTTTATGTCGCTCATGCAGATGACTACATGGAGGTGCCGGAAATTGGTTGCGGAAATATTGCTGCCATGAGTGGTCTAAAATGGACAGTTCCTGGAGACTTAATAACATGTAACGCTTCCTCCGCAAGTCTAGCTAAAATGAGAATACAGAAAAATAAGAATGTGAAACCTGAAGAAGTAGAAAATCTTTTCTCCTTCGGAGCGAGAGTCCCGGATCCAGTTTTTTTCTGCTCTATAGAACCACCTTCTATGTCATATCAAGTCGCATTGAGCAATGCACTACAGGAATTACAGAGAGAAGATCCGAGTCTCAGGGTAAACTAAAAAAAAATATTTTTTAATTATTAAAAGTGTATATTTTTCTCGCAAGTTGGTATTATTTCACATTCTACCCGTGGGAGTCATATATAATTATTTCTTTATCCTATTGTCAAAAATTGAGTAGAGCAGCTTAATGCGCCAGAGTTGCCCACTGGTTGTAATAGACTCTAAAGTAAAAATCGAGTCTACTGTTACAGTAAAACCCATGCATACATCGGATCCGCATGCATCGGATTCACGCTTATATCGTATTTTTCTTCAGTCCCTTGAAATTTCCTATGCCTCTAGGTGTAAATACATATCGGATTCCCGCTTATATAAGATTTTTCCTGCGATTCTATTAAATCCGATATATGGGGTAAAATTTGCCAAGTGTCCTCGCCTAAAATTTTGTTGTCACCTATCTTATTGAAACTCCACCAGATTGTAGTGCTAGTGGACCGCTTTAAATTATGTAAAGGTATAATTATGTAGTATAACGTATACATATATACATATAATTATGTAGTATAAACAGTTGTCAAGATACAGAGGCTTGAATTTTCGACGATTCACCCCGACCGCTAACTTTCAATTGTACAGAACTCCTGATACAGTTATCCAATTTTACTTTTTTATAGAGGTTTTTGAAAGTTGTTGTAACGGCGTTTAAATAAAAATAATAATTTTACAATAAAAAAATTATTTCATCTTGATTTTTCATTTTAAAAAACATTTTTGAATTTTTCTCAAAATGGAGCATTTTTTATTTTTTTTAAGTAAGCTAGAAAAAAAGATTAATTTTTTCTCTTGAAAAACATCCCCAAAACGAAAATGGGATAGAAAATATTGGTTGAATTGTAGAAGGTCATAGGAGCGCGGGTGTCCTGCGCCAACTAGCCGCAGCGCTACCAGGCATGCTATAGTATCTCAGTAGTATTAATACTTGATAAAAATGATTTTTCTGTTTTCGTGTAACGAACACTTTATTTTATTCTCACTTTTTGATAGTTGGAGAACGATTTAGATATTTTCTAAATGAAATTCTCAAAACGGTTTCATTGTAGGAAAACGATAGTTAATAATTAAATAATAAACGATTGTGGTGGATGATTCTGCTCGCCTGTTAAATTTCAAGGTGCTTTTTGGCGAGTCCCCTTGCCTCTCACGTTTTGGGATGTTTTTTGATGTTAGTCTCCTTGCCTCTAACAATTTGGGGTGCTTTTTGATGTGAGTCTCCTTGCCTTTCACATTTCGTGGTGCTTTTTGATGTGAGTTTCCTTGCCTCTCACGTTATGTGGTACTTTTTGTTTTGAGTCCTCTTGCCACACACAGTGGTACTTAAAAATGATTTTTTAAATTGAATTTGACTTTCTCTTTGCTCTTCTCTGCGCGATCTTTCTCTTCGGGAAAATGTCATGCTATGGAGATGACGAATACTTCTTCAAAATCAGAGTCGATTTCGGAGATGGTACAAAGGAATGATATTTTTATGTGCCCGGTACAGTCTTTGCAGAATCGAATCGAGTTTTAAGGTTTTCAGCAGTGGCGGTATGATTTTCTTTGGAGATGAAAAAAACTACCGTTTTAGGCAAGTTTTTCTTAGCCCATTGATATAGAGAATCCGCAGTCAAAATCTGATTCTGAGACGACGCCTGGAGACTGGCACGTGCGGTGAGTTTTTTTAAATTGCCCCCAATTCCATATCATAGTCCTTTTCCATGTGCAGTCGCGTGAAAGTGCCATTCCGCCTGAATACCGAAGTCTGCTTCATGATGCAGCAGATTTGAAATATTTTACTTATTTTTAAAATGTTGCGCTGCACCATTGGTAAAGTAAATCATGTTTTTCTGGTTTAGAAGTTTCTTTTAGGTATTTGGTTTTTAGCAAAATTGCATATAATAAGAAATTCTCCGTCTTTCAAGCTATTCAAGATGTTCAGAAAAAGAAGATTGCTGCTTAGCTATAAAAGAATGAGACTTCAATTTAAATAGATGCTTGACAAGTTCTTCTGAAAAATCTTCTGTATCAGTAATACCAGTACGTAATGTGCTTCTATCGGTTTATTGCCAACACTGGTATTCTATCCTATCAATAGAGTGATCTGCCGAAACCGATTTCAAAAAATCTTTAAGAGCATCTGTACTGGGACACGATTTACATTCATCAAGTTAGCATTCTGGACCAGGACTGCTACACATGATTGTTTTGATAACGTCATGATGTCTTACAATAGGAGACTCAGTATCATGGGTGACTTCTTTTATTTTCACGGCATCAAGCATTAGGTTAACTTTTTAGTGTTGGAAAGACACACAAATATTATGAGCTCTACTAGCTCCAGCGAGTACGCAATAACGAGGTCTGAGTTTTGAGAATTTTGAAAAACTAATTTTAATTTCAGTGTTCTGATTTTTAAATCTACTGTATAATTTAGAAAGATTGCACAGAATTAACTTCTTTTGAACGTGCTCGCGGGAGCGATAATCTTTTTTAATTGAGACGTAATCTTTCTTTCCGGGAATTATACGACTATTTTCGTCATCGAGGTAAAAGCTTTAATCAAACTCTCTGTTTCATGGGCTAAAACTCTACCTTTTTTTGGATTGGGAGATGTTGAAATACCGTTTTCTGCTACCAGTTGTTCAACTTTTCGAGTCTGGCGTTCAGAGGCCACGAATTCATTAACTAATCTCCTGAAACCCCAAGACTGGTGCAAGTGTCAAAAATAAAATTTTTTTCTGAATTACTGGAAGAGTTTTTTAATTTTTCTTTGATTTGTTCAAGAATCTCCATTGCCGACTCATGCCGTTCATCTTACAATAATTTGTTGATCTTTTAAATTTTGATGTTAACGGAAAAGGAAAGCTCACATCATTTATAGGATCTCTTTTAAATAATTCCTCATTTTCTTCTTCAGGTAATATGTCGTTCTGAAAAATGGGAGATGCATTGCCGTTGTTAAAGAGGGCATCTTCATCTTCAAGCATGGGATCTACTTCAACAAACAAAGGAGAAAATAGGGAAAATTCAGTCATCTCTTTTCTGCACGATCCACATACTTTTGAATCAGTTGATATGCTGAGGTACTTTTCTCGAAGTTGTAAAGAAATTGTTCTTAGATCAGATGTGAGCTTATGATCATCCTTTTGAAAAGGATTACAACAACGGTGACCAAAGCTCCTTGTCTTTTCATTATTTAAAAGCACTGCTCAAAGAAATATCTTTTAGTGTATTGTATCAAATCAAACTACTACAGTGGATGTGAGTATGAAAAAAGGACCTGTGCAATTACTGAAAAAGTCTAATATAAGGTATGAATGCTACAAATCTACGATTCCGTGAAGCGAGAGCAATCGTTTTCGGAGCAAATGATACGTGTGGTATTAGCTGCGGATATCAAAGCACGTCTGGCAGAGCCATACCGCTGCTTTGAAAAACTCACTTGTTTGAAAGAATTCACTTCTCTCTTGTTTCCTATGACTTCACATACATAACAAATGCGAATTAAGTGACAGTTAAAATTCGAGATGGAATCTTTTGGTTTCGGGGCCACGAGATATCTAAATTATTTTGAAACTATCAAAAAGTGAGAATAAAATAAAATTTTGGTTACATGTAAACAGAAAAATCATTTTTATTAAGTATTAAATCCACAGACACTACAGCACGCCTGCTAGCGCTGCAACTGGTTGGCGCGGGCACTCGCGCTCTTATGACCTTCTACAAGAAAATCAATACTTTTTATCTCATTTTCGTTTTGGGATGTTTTTCAAGAAAAAAATCCACTTTTTCTCTAGCTTCCTTTAAAAAATAAAAATAAAAAATGTCGCATTTTAAGAAAAACTCAAAAATGTTTTTTAAAATGAAAAATCAAGGTGAAATAATTTTTTATCGCAAAGTTATCATTTCTATTGTAAACCTCGTTAAAAAAACTTCAAAACTCCCATAAAAAAGTAAAATTAGAGAACTGTGTCAGGAGTTATGTACGATTGAAAGTTAGCGATTGGGGTGAATCGTCGAAAATTCGGGCCCCTGTATCTTGACAACCGTTATACTAGGTGCACCCTCTTTACAGAATTTAAAGAAGTCCACTAGCACCACAACAGAATCAATAAGATCGGCTCGCGTCACTCAAAGCTATCATAGAAAACGAAGGCCTTTGGCGCGCGCCTCGGAACTGCAGGATTAAGGGCTGGGGCACATAGACTCGACGCAACGCAGCACTCTGCGCGGCGTATACGCAACTCGAGTTGCGTGGTTGACGCGTGGCCTCTCCACAGTGGCGTGTCAAGCGGGGGGGGGGGCATTAGGGGCCATCGCCATCACCCCCCATCATAATATGATGTATATTTAATTATAATGTGACACACATTATGTTGTGATGCATATTATGTTGCAACGGAATGATTATTATATTATAATGTGATGCATATTATATTATAACGTAATGCAAATTATATTATATTGTGATGCATACTATGTTGTAATGGGATGAATATTATATGTGATGCATATAAGGTGATGGATATTATATTACAAGGTGAGGCAATATGCATTACCTTGTAATATATAATATAATATATATTATAGTGCGATGAATATTATATTATAATGCGATGCACATTATATTACAATGCATATTATATTTTAAAGTAATTCATTGTGATGTCCTACCTAGTGAGTCTGATATCTAATTAATCGGACTTCATCACAGAATTAACGATCCCTAAAGTTCTTCGATTCAGGTTAGTCTTAAAAGAAAAGTAATCCAGGGACGAAGACAAGCCAAATGAATATAAGATGCGAGTGACCATTTAAAATCAATTTATTAATTAAAATTACAATTTAAGAAATAAAATTGGATTTGGTGATGTGACTCGATTTTCTGTGACATGGCGGCACTGGCAGCGATCCCTGTTCTCAAGTTGGTCTCGTCTCTGATTCTAACCTTGAAATAAAGGAAACCGTTGAGTTACTGAACTCTTAGGACAGATTAGGGTAGTAACTTTTATAAATGAAACTTACCGGTCCTCTCCAAGTATGAATTTCACTGATATGAATTTGAACTGACTCGCTTTTACAAACTTCCGGCGCACAGAGATTCAGCGTAGACAGAGTTTTCCGACGTGTTTTTTGAAGACAAACTATACTCGGTTCAGACTGACAAAGATTTAGAATTTAAAGTTGAAACTTCCGGTTCCCTCGAGTGATCCGACGCACGTGGTGAGCTCTGGTATTCGAACTGATCCTTGGGTGCTAGACCCGCTGCTTATATCCAAACCCACGGTAGAGTTTGGGAATTTCGTTAGCATGCAACCTCAGTAACGAAATGTTCAAATTCTATGACATCTATGTTAGTTCCTTTAGAAATGGTTAAAATTTTGGGCTTACTGATTGGCTGGGCCACGAGGGGTCCGACCACCTACACTTCCTTAAGTGTGCCGACAAAGGGAATGTGAATCTTAGATGCTGTCGCATGCTATCGGTTGCTGCCTGTCGCGTGCCGAGAAGCAGAAAACGAGTCACAGTCACAACAAATACAAATGCGATGGAGTAAATGCAAATGTGTGACAAAGGAGAGTATAGTATTGACAATAATATTTATTATACTAATAATAATAATAAAAAAATAATAATAGTAGTCGCGCGGACCTGATAGCATATTATATTATAATGTAATGCACATTACATCATAATCTAATGCATATTATATTACAATTCGATGCATATTATATTACAATGTGACGCATATTATATTATATACTGTAATGAATATTATACTATACTGTAATGCATGTTGTATTTATTATACTGTAATGCATATTGTATTTATTATACTGTAATGCATATTATATTTATTATACTGTAATGCATATTATATTATATTGCGATGTATATTTTGTTGTAATATGATATATATATATATATATATATACCCTAACAGCACCGTTCGTTTCAGAAACGTTGCAGGCATATTTCCTGCAACCATGGTTGGTGTAGTAGTACTTTTCCTTATCGACTAAGTAGCTAGTTATGCAGTGCCCTTACGTCACCTGCTTTCAAGTTGCACTAGAGATGGCGCTAAATGCACGTGAAATGGTTTCTGATGAAAAATTTAAAATTCAGGATCTGTTTGCTTGCAAGAACCAGACACGCAGGATTTCGAATTCCTCCATAAAATCTTGCGGGTCTATAGTTTTTGCATCACATCCCTCAATTAAGTTTAAATAAAAACGGCACAGTTTGACCTGGCTTTAATTAAATTAATCGAAAGTAAATATTTTTATGTACAATTTATTGGAGATTCCGAATTTTGGAGCTTCAATTACTTTCGATAATGCTTTCATACTTATTTCGAATATTTATTTATTCATTT